>MJUT01016238.1:484927-510148 GCA_002080005.1 Gigantidas platifrons | reverse complement strand
CCCCCCCCATATCTTGAAATCCTGGATCCGAGCCTGGATTGTATCTGCTTGACAAAACTAAAGGAATTTCCTTGTTTTGTTTTTATTAAATAAGATCTAATCTATTCTTAGTTTATAAATGTATAATGCCTCGTTTATACATCTCATTATTTCATTCTCCTTGTAACCCCGTTTGATTAAGTTCAATTTGAACTGTGTAATCATGTGCCGTAAATCATCCTGGTTGTAAGTGTTTCTTATGTATCTAATGACCTCACCCTTTATGAAAACCAAAAGACATGTCGATTATGACAGCTGTTTCGATGCAGATAAAGAAATGAGTTTGTTCCCTTAAAATATGTTTTCATATCCAATATGCTATCATTAAAAATATTTTCCCTTTGTAGATATCTACATCAAGTTTTGTGATAGCAATTTGTGAAATTGCATGCGTAAATAACAAAAAAAACGGTGATGATTGTTAGCCATGTTAAAAAATCAGGGATGTCATTGATTGATATTTCCATTGTATATCATGAAGTCGTCATCACTATATCTGCCGTAGAAAAATGTTTTTCTATTTTTTTATTTTTTATTTTGAAATTAGCTTTGTCAAAATCATCATAGGCTATTCTGACAGCAGATAATATTTCATTAATTGGACAGTTTATAAATATTTGGCTTTAAATGTCAAAGCTGCATAACCAACAATCAGCAGGTGGCTTTATATTTTCAATTTTGTGGATGAAATCAGCCGTATCGGCATGAAAGTGAAACAGAGAGTTCACTTTCTTCCGACTCCGAAAACCATGGTGATGTCTGTGAGTCGTTAAGTTCCATTTATTATTGTCAAAACTGTATTTTCTTGCTTCCACGCTTCTTTGTTTATCAGAACTGTACAAGGAGTGACGTCACACACTGTTTATGGTATCTCCGTGGATTGTCGTAATTGAGATCGGAAGTACTCGTAGACAGGTGAAAATAAAACTTTCAAAGTACGAATTAAGTATGCAAACGTGTATATTTTTTAATCGCGTTTTTTGCATTGTGCTATGCATTTACCAATCTATTAAAACGTTATCTTTAAAGATTTTTACAAATTTCATTGGTATGGGCCTTTAAATATTAACATGTTGATTTTACTAGATTGATAGTTTGTTTATTGCTTTTCTTCTTCTTCCGGGTATAGTCAGTGCATAACCAATAAAGTATTCTCGCACTTTTAGGTGGGGGTAACGTCTATGTACAGTGCAGGTTAAAAGGATAACAACAGTTGTAAATTTAGATGAGAGTTGCCCTAGCCAGCTGAGCCTTGAAGCTGTCTAGGATGTCTGCTTCCACCACACTTTCAGGTAGTTGGTTCCAGAGACGTATGGTTTGTAGGAAGAATGATATCATGTACACTGTAGTTCTTGTGTGTTGTAATTATTTCATGCATTTTCAGTTGTAAATATGTCATGCATATTCAGGTCGAGAACAAATTCAACAATATAAAATAATATTGTATTAGAAGGAACAAATATAATCAAAGAATTGTGTTGGATAATTTTGAGCTAAATACAATTTTCAAAAAATCCACGAACAATTACATTTTAATTAGTTTGGGAAGGAATTTATGTTTCCAGTGTCAAAGGTATCAGACAAGTCTAATACGAGCTTGTAGTCATTGTCTGTCATTTGAAAGACAATGTGATTTTGAGGTTCTAATGATCAAGAAATACGTTTTTACGTGAATATAATATTGTTGTGATAGTATGCTATGTTTTTCGACGTTTTTACCTTATATTATGCAGTCTTCAGTTCGTATATCTTATTAAGATCTAATAAAAATTACGAGAGGCTGTGCAAAAGTATTCACATCAGATGATATATAAATATAGCTCAATTAGTTATATATTGTTAGAAAATGGAGCACCTAATTATACAACTATTTTGACAGCTTCTTGCGACTCTAATGCTTCTCATTCACGACAAATAAATTAGTGATAGTGTTTTCAATATTTCTTACTTCTCCGTCGAGGTGGGTTTCCCGTCATCTCATTGAGGATTATGGTCAATTATAGTGATTTTGAGTTGTTGTTTTTTTTTTTATAAACATCTACGTGCCTATGAATTATCCGTCATTGAGGGATGTCAGCTGAGTTGGAGAAATGGATTTTTACATTTGCGACTCCACTGTTTAATGATGAAATGGATTAATCAATTACAGCCCAGGTCACAGATGCCGAATTCCAGAAGGTAAGCCTTCTCTGAAAGTAAGAGTTTGATCACACATTATGGAACGACTGTTCCCACAAACCTGATATTGTACTAAATACTAGTATGCAATAAGTGTTTTTGCCACACACTGGTTTGTTATGCTGTTATCTTCTTAAAACCAAAACAGGTGGTCCTGGAAATATTTTTATATCGATGTCTAGTGTTCTGATTCTTCTATACTACCATACAGAATCGAAACGAAAAATTACCAAACGAAACGAAATGAAAAGTAACGTAACGAAAGAAAAGTAAAAAAGACCATTGTATTGTCTGTCGTTCTTCTATTTACAGATTCTGATTATCCCTTTGTTATCTTCAAACTCTTCATATATCTAATAGAAAATAAGATGTGATTGTCTAGATTGTGAAAATTATAATTAATTAGTAAATAAATATAAGATCATACACAAAAGTTGACCACACTGTAATAATATAAATGCCATTTTTAGTGTATACCATATAATAGTAATATTTCACATTATCAGTTGTATAAGGTGAGCCAAAAGATATGACCAAAATATTCTTCAAAGGTTATATAAAGTGTCTGTATTTTTATATTTAACCACGCAAAACAAAACAAAACTGCATCTTCAATGTGGATGCCCATTCTATTTGAGTTTAATAAATATTGTTAGATGTAATTCATTTTATTTCTTTGAAATAATTTTTTTTACATTTGCAAGAGCATAATAAACAATTAGTCACAGTGCCGATTATCTTATTGCAGTAGAAACATGCCGCTATTCTGGTCTAGCAGTCTTCTTTCACATAACAAACCTATAAAGAGAAAAAAAAACAATCACGTACATCGTATACATTTGTATATTGGACTACATGAATTTCCACAAAAGCAGGTGCTTCGACAGTATTTAAGCGTCTACCTACTCCGTAACCAACACTCCTTGTAAATTCATCATTTACAAAATATATGCTGTGTATTTAAAAGTTAAATATTTCCAAAACTCCCACGAAAGCCATTTTGCATTGTTCCACCAACAACTGTTACAATTCAGTGTGCTTTCATGGAAGTTTATTGAACATATTTTACTTTAAAAACAATTTCATTTTCAGACCAAGTGTCAGCCATGAAATTTGTACCAAAATATTGTTGCATTCTGTATAAATGAAACAATGAAAAGATATGATACAAGGAATTAATTTCTAATAGATAGATAATATGTAATATGAGACATTTGTGGTAAGTATTAAAACTGAGAGTACAAATTATCTTGACATGATGTCTGATAAAGCCATCGCTACCTAGTAGCAGTGGGGGAACCCTTGTGTGTTAGAGTGATAAGAGAACTTCGTTGAAAGTAATATCAGTCTGCTTTTTTGAAGATGTCATACATTCTATCAATGTTATGAAAAATTGTTTAATCAACGTTTTGATGCCATCACTAAAGGCGCCAACTTGTCATTGCTACAGTATCCTTTGTCTACTTATATATCTAAATAGAGGTCAAAGTTTGACTGAACAAGCTGTAAGGTTAATAATTGTTTCGAGCCCATGGATAAAATAAACATAGAAACAATACACAAAAACAGTAATTACGTGAATAAATTAAGATGTTTGTAGAGAAATGATGTCCTAGTCATCTAAGTAATGTATTACTACTATAGTAGGTTGATGGAATTACTGGTGCCGTGCTATACCACACATTCTTCTTCTTCCTATAACTAAGGTTTATATACTTCAAGCATAGATAGATTTATTGTATGAATCATCTTTTCAAAAATTAACTAAAACACTCGAAAAATGAACATTACTTACCTCTCAGACTATTAAAAATATCAGAAAAGTTGCAACTCAATCAAATCATGATGTATCCTTCAATTGAAGTGGTTTTGTATATAGGAGTTATATTTATTCATGTGTTTCCAGAGATTTACCATTGTTTATTTATCAAGATTGTAACATGGGAGCATTCAATCGGATATTCACAAAATCGTAATGTCCACCAGAAGGTATAATGAAAAAAAACCTAAGACGTAAAATCATAAACAAACAAACCTCAGGATTGAATGAGTAGTCCATTTCAATGTAATATCTGACTGGCATATCTTTTTTCCAAGATGGTTGTATTTACTAAGAACGTAATGTTTTTCAGCTCACATGCTCAAAGACCTGGGATAAAAATTTGTCACCATTCAGCTGTCGTCTGTTTCACATCTGAAATCACTTGTCCAATAAAACTGCTCTTGGATGTGATGGTCATTGAGTGGTCTCATTTCAAAATTATATCTGGCTGCCCAATCGTCTTTCCAAGACGGTTGCGTCCACTGAGAACGTAATGATTTCCAACTCACATGGTCAGAGACATGGGATGTCATTTTTCTGCCATTCAGCTGTCGTGTGATATCTAATATTACTTGGCCAATAGAACCACAATTGAGTGGGGTGGTCCTGGAGTGGTCCCATTTTAAAATTACATCTAACTGGAATATCTTCTTTCCAAGATGGTTGTATTGACTGAAAATGTAAAATATATTCAAATGAACAGAAACAAACGTACATACTAGTATTTTGTTTATTGCGCACGATGTGTTTCTGGAGAAACCTCCACCAGGTACACTCAAGGTCAAACGATTGGAAAGTCAAAGACATTAAAGCGTTTTAGGCACAAGAAAACAAAAGGCCATTTACAGCATAACAGAAATCGTCTAAGGTTATCTATGTACAAGGGAGATAAACATCACTTAATAACGATAACATGATTTAGGAACTGAATATTTCAGTGATAATTTTCTTAATGAAAAATGTCAGTGCTGAAACACTGACTACTGGGTGACTAGCTGATACCCTCGATGGCTAAAAGTCCATCAACTGAGTTATTGACCATATGATATGATTAGAATAAAGACATCCATTAGGTACGGTCAAATTCAATAGACTGGGAGTCTGAATACATTGAATGTCTTTGAGAGCAAGAAATACAAAGGTTTTAACAATGATATATCCAAAAGGTAGATTCTGAAATATGATTACTAAATCATGAGCGGAAGAAAATGTCTAAAAAAGATGCAAAAAAAAAACAACCAACAACAGTAAAACCAAGAATTGCATGGGTCCAAAGTACCAGATTCAAATTACACAGTTTTATAAGTGGTTAAATAGTAAAAAGACAATTAGTGCCCGAGGGTTTTATCCGTCCAGTAGTCACTGTTTCGGCATTGGCATGGATTCTGATGACCCCTTTGGTATCTTCAAACTCTTCTTATTAGATATATTTATTACTGAGATTTCCAGTTGATAAATAATGTGTTTATTATTAAAAACTATGGTTTCTCTCTCTCATACATAGATGACTTTAGACAATTTTGGCTATCCCATTTTAGTCCCTTTGGGTTTCTTGAACATTGAAATAACTTGCCTTTCCACTCTTTTGACTTCCGGTGTAACTGATGAAAGTTCTTCTAGAAATGCATTGTGTGCACTGAATTAGATATCTACGTTTTTATAAACCATTTACTATGAGTGTTACCTTACATTTATATGTAGAAATATTAAAGTACTATTGCACAAAATTAATACTGTTTAAAATAAATGGTGGCATCATGTCATTATAATCTTGAAGGATAAAATGAAAAAAAAAAAAAACCACACTGTCGGAACAGTTCCAAAATACCACACTGTCGGAACAGTTCCAAAATACCAAACTGTCGGAACAGTTCCAAAATAACAAACTGTCGGAACAGTTCCAAAATACCAAACTGTCGGAACAGTTCCAAAATACCAAACTGTCGGAACCGTTCCAAAATACCAAACTGTCGGAACAGTTCCAAAATACCAAACTGTCGGAACAGTTCCAAAATACCACACTGTCGGAACAGTTCCAAAAATACCAAACTGTCGGAACAGTTCCAAAACACCACACTGTCGGAACAGTTCTTAAATACCACACTGTCGGAACAGTTCCAAAATACCAAACTGTCGGAACAGTTCAAAAATACCAAACTCTCGGAACAGTTCCAAAATACCAAACTGTCGGAACAGTTCCAAAATACCAAACTGTCGGAACAGTCCCAAAATACCAAACTGTCGGAACAGTTCTAAAATACCACACTGTCGGAACAGTTCCAAAATACCAAACTGTCGGAACAGTTCCAAAATGCCAAACTGTCGGAACAGTTCCAAAATACCAAACTGTCGGAACAGTTCCAAAATACCAAACTGCCGGAACAGTTCCAAAACACCACACTGTCGGAACAGTTCTTAAATACCACACTGTCGGAACAGTTCCAAAATACCAAACTGTCGGAACAGTTCCAAAATACCACTTTGTCGGAACAGTTCAATAATACCACTCTGTCGGAACAGTTCAATAATACCACTCTGTCGGAACAGTTCCAAAATCCAATGGCAAAATCGTAAGAAGAGGCAAAATTGATATCCTTAGCACGCAAATACATGACCTCTAATTTACCTGACTTGGTACAGGCTCTTGAATAAAAGGTGGCGGGCTAAACTAGTTGTATGAAATGACCCGTAAATGAAGGATTTGATTATATCATTCACGAGCTGAATAGAAGAATAAACAATTTAATATTATCATACATTACATATTATACATTACATGTCTATTATAAACATTGTATGAGTAATACACTATATGGTTTATATAAAAACAATAAAATGATTCAGAGACTGTTTTATACATTGTACATCTATTGTAGTACTGGAGACATCTGTTTAGAAACTTACTCACAAGGCTTTCAGACTCTACTAGATTATGAATAATTGAACTGTCTGACACAGTTAATAGAGTTGAGAGAGGTAAGTAATATAATATAAAATACACTCAAAGTAATACAATAACACATGTATAAGAATCTTATTCTTATTCTTATTCTTATACATGTCTTTAAACTTTAATGAAATGTATACTACAATGTCAAGATATATATTTTACATTGTCATTCTTTAGACATCCAGTTTCTAATAACTTCAGTATATACAATTACAATACAATGTAATTAAAATTGAATTGTATACTGATGTTTGAACTTTTGATTTAATTCTTTATTTGTTTGACGAGGATTGCTGACAATTTTTGTTTTAAACGCAGTGATCCTTTAAACTTCTAAACACATCCTCGTATTGGGTGTCATGACACAGGCCGATACTATATTATTTGCAGGTATTAAATGGCTATTATGAAAATATCTTATCTCATAGTGAATTTAATTTTATATATTAATGTGACTGGAAGGTTATACCAAAAATAAGCTAATGCAGAATGTTGGATGACCGGGAAAAAAAGATCCAAAACGCATTTACTTTCAGTTAGATATTGTCATCATTAAATCTGTACAGGTATAAAAAATATAAAATATGGTATAATTAGTAAAAAAAATAATATGAGTTCAGTTCAGTATACAATAAGTTGTCTCTTCCGGCATAATAACTTGTATATAATATTAGCACATGGGTATCTGCACGGGTAGGGGGTATACCAAGACGTCGGGTTAAGTCCTTAAAACTTTTTTTTCAGATTTACACATTTTTAGATAGTGATTTTAGTACCTTGAGAGAAAATCGCAATAATTTTCAATTTTCTCAAGCCGTTTCTGCGAAATTTTCAAGTAAACTTACGTTTGTTAAAACCGCGGGAAATATCAATCCTGCTTATTCCCCTTCAAAAATCTCCTGTCGCAACGTCATATCCCTTCTTTGTGTGCAAAACGGTTGGGCGCAGGGGCGGATCCAGGATTTCAAGTGAAGGGGCGCATTTAAAATAATCACGCCGAGCGGAGCGAGGCGCGAAAAGTTTTGGGGTATTTCGTGTGAAAAATCACGATTTTACGCAAAAAAATCATATTTTTTCCACTTTTAGGGGAGGGGGGCGCGCGCCGGGTGCGCCCCCTGGATCCACCCCTGGGGCGAGTGGACATTGGTAAATTTACTGTTAGAAAGCTTACGTTAAAAGGTTAAGTATACTAATTAAAACATTTCTCTTGTAAAAATATACGAAAATGAAAGAATAAATACTGTGGTTCTAGGATATCCTCCCGTAGGTTCATCGTGCCTGTCTTGTTAGCAAAGGTGAAATATCAAACAGTTATTGCCGTGCCATGATGGGTTTTGATATAAGACCGTGTGAAAAAATTCAAATTATTTTCAATCTGACTTCAAATTTGTGTCTTTTCTTCCAAATGTAGACCGTAAATATTATCAATGTATACCAAAAAAAGAGCTAGATAGCCGTTCAGATTTCAAAGCGGAGATGTACTCTTGATTCATACAAAGGAGAGGTGGCACGATCGTATCCCCTTTTTTCTGTCAGAAAACAATATTTCTTTACTTTGAAAACATATTAGCCCCTCCCAACGCACTTCTCGATGTCGAAATTTGGTTACATCGCCCCTAGCTGCAAAAATATCTTGCTGTCTAACACGTTTGGGTTTTTTTATGCTAAATAGACCACCAAATGTATAGGTATATTCGTGTAAAACATTGGCATACATTCATTGGCATACATTCATTGCGTGGAAACCCAGTTTTTGCCAACACTTCTGTGCAGTAGAATGGGTTTTGTGTGAACGGTATCCTTGCCCGGAATTGTTACTGTACAGAAGTGTTTGCAAAACTGACGGGTTCCCACGCAATGAATGTATGCTAACAATGAAGTCTGATATGTGGGCCCTTAGGTGAACTACTTGGTTTTTGTTAGTTTTCCTTTTTTTAAATTGTACAACTGCATAAACCTACTTCGGGGCGATGTTCAAGTATCCGTGCGTGTGACGTAGCAAACCACCCGTGTTTATCGAGTAAAGCAATAAAATCAAATACTCAAAAACCTTTGAACTTCACCTTTTTAATGTCAAAGTGACTTATCATTAACTAACACAGATGAGTATCAAGTTCCTTTCACCTTATCACTCGTACCCATGTAACCAAACGTGATTTTTATTGGTAATGTTTTCAATACATACTGCATATACGTGCTAAAGTATTGATAAATAATACATTAATGTTCAATATTTAATAATGTCTTATTAATTTCATGTTTCATTTCTTTTCACAATGTAAATCATTATCATCTGTATTTACGAGCTATCGTGAATCCTTAATTGGACAACATAATGCGAATAAAAAAAAGAAACACGTGTTTGTGAAATGATGCCCTTGTAGTAGTTTACATATATAGGACAACATGACATAATTCAATTTTCACAAAGAAAATGTCAAGATATTTGCAATACATACAAAGGTGCACAAAGTATTCGATGTGATGGAAGAAAAAGCACTTGTTATATTCACAATTATTTACTACTAGTCCCCGGGTGTGTCATCCACCCAGTAGTCAGTGTTTCAACACAGACATAGTTTATTAGATATATCTAGTATTGAAATTTACATTTGTATGGAGAGTGAACTTTCTTTATAATGAAATATTATTAACAAATTGATAATACACTAATACAAAACTGGAAAAATGTTTAGTTTTCTGTGTAGTGTTTACCTGTTAGTAGATCATTGTTTATTCTTTTGTTCTTTTTATTTTGACCATTGTGTTGTCTACCCTTCTTCGACCTCCGGATTCTGATCACCCCTTTGGTATTTTCAAACTTTTCCTGAATAAAGAACATGTATAGATTATATACAGTGTGGCATTTTTTGTTTTCCATTTTAATACTAAACCCTAAATCTCAAAGTCAAATAAAAACAACAGTTTCCTTTATTAGAGTTGAAGACAGGAGACCAAATTTAACACGCACTAAATTTGATATCTTCATTTCTATTTATACAGATTAAAAAACTATTTATATCTTATATGTAATGTTAAGTGTTGTACTGTTTCCCCCTTTTTTTCTCTCATTCGTTTGTCAAAAAATTGTAAAAGTTGATATGACACTAAATATTTAATTTAGCAAATGGCCATAGGAAAATAACGATCAAGTAAGATTTGTCTCCCTTTAACTGCATTTCTAGTTAAAACATGTCGCCGAGCAAAAATAAATATATTGCTGATGTAATCTGTTTATATATTAAAATAGCAACGAAAACGAACGAAATGATAATTCAGCGAAATATTTTATTCTACGCATTTTGTCAGTATACTGCATTTGTTTGACACTTTGAATAGTATATTTTAAGACAAAAGGTACGTAATATTACAATTTTAGCATGTTTTTGATTGGATATTTGTTAATGTATATTTTTACTACAAAGTTTATATATTTTACGAAAATGAACTACTGAAAATTCCCATGACCCGTAACCTCAATTTTGGTTGGTCGAAGAGATAGGAAAAACACGTGTCTGCGGTTAATATTTTCATAGTTTACAAATATGGCAATCGTTGCGCAACTAAACCACGCATCATTTTTCGACGCATTTGAAGAAATTGATGATTTTGATTTACGGAAAGCAACAAATGCTGCACTGGAGACAGGCCAGCTTACTCCAATCATAAAAGAAGAATTAAAATTGTTTATTCAAACAAGAAGACTTTCACATGGACAAGATGAACTGACAGTGACATTTTCTCCTCCAAATAAAGATGAGGTAACCATTGTACTTATTTCATTTTGAACCTTTATGAATTTGATACTAAATTCGTATCCCGTTTATTCAACATGAGGATATTTAAAATAAAATGTAATATTCCCAATTAACCTAAAATTCCATCAATCTAGAATTATTGTCTTTGGAATTTTCTAGAAGCACCCAAACAAATTTCATAATAAACTTAGTGGAAGGACATCTGCATTTCTATTGAAGTTCATTAAATATATGGTCAAATATTTGTAATATAATTAAAAACAAAATATCCTACATATAATATTTCCTTTGTTGTAAATAGAGAAACAGCACTAATGCATATATTTGTGTAAATATTCTACAATATATTAAATTTCATATAATTTATCATAAAATAAAAGGACTATAATGTTAAATATTTTCTTATAAATAAATAGCGTAAGTATTTTTTCTGTACAAAATGATTTATTTCTAAAAAAATATATATATATTTTAAATCTATGTGTTTGTTTATATTTTCAGGAAAGTTGCACTGATCCAGTTAAAATGTCGAAACGAAGAGAACAAAATCGTCAAGCTGCTAAAAGATTCCGACAAAGATGGAAGACCAACTATACCAATATTATAAATGTAAGTACATTTATTTTACTACAGTTGCATTTTATATTATGAGACTTAATTGATACCTGCAGTACATTGTCCATTTTTGTCAGCTCAAAATAAATTTTCAGTGNTTCTATTTCTTAAAAAAGCAATATAATATTTTTTAATTGGTCTTTGCGGATAAATTTATATATATTATTTAGAAAAAAATAAATAATAATTTCTTATATAATAAATAAATAATAACAATCCAAAATCTAATAAGATTGATATATAATTGTTCATTGAAATAAACAAATTGATTAGTACAATAACAATTTCAGCATTATGAAAAAAGTTTAAGTTGACAATTCCACAAAATAAATTTACAAAGGCAAAAGAAATCATGTTTTCATGAACCACCAAAATACTGTATGTAAAATGAACAATATTTTTTTTTTTTTTTTTTTCAAATAATAATGTATGCCATTATTTTACAGGAACTAGATGTTCAAGAGAAGAGAAATGTGGAACTAAAACTGAAAGTTGAACGTCTAACAAAATTGCGCAACAGCATGTTACAGAACGTGATGAAACTGTTGAACAAAAAGCGTGGTATCAAGGATTGAAATGGTTTGACATTCAATGTGGAATAAAATGTCGGTAACAACATATGCCAATCATAGAACAAACAACATAGTTTGGCGGTGCCTGGGACAGATATATTATTTCAAAAGACTGAAGTTTCATCTTGCAATGAATTCCAAGATGGAAGCGAAACGTTTTCAAGAAAAAAAACGTTTTTAAGACACAAAATCCTGCAGAAAACTCTGATGAACAGGATGCAAATTTTAATAATAATTATTTTATGCAATGAAGTCTACGAGGACGACAACCGTATACAATTCTGGTTAAAACATGTAAAAATAATATGTTTTTGAAGTAAATAAGTCACTTTGTGTAAGTGACCTGTTTTTACTGTGTTTTATTTATAGTCTTTATTTTTGTCTCATAACTCTTGAAGGATCCATACTTTTGGAAAGTAGGAACAATTCTGACCAGTTTTTGTGCCAGCGAGTCGAATTAGAAACTTAACCATGTTGGGAACAGGGGGTAACCACCAAATGTGCCTTATCACGAAATGATACCACACACTCCTATGGGCTTTGGGTTAAGGCTGTCGAACACCACTTTCAACAATTTTTCAGTTATTCGTTTAGGTCTGTATTGTTAATGGTGGAAACCAGAGTACCAGGAAAACACATACGAACTGCTGAAAGTCATTGACAAACTTCTTCACGGACAGGAATAGAACTCATTTTAGTGGTGATATTTTCATGGTGTTATTTACATTACAACTATTTCTATTAGATTTTAGATTGTTCCGACATTGTGGCTTTTGTTTTTGTTTTTGTTTGTATTTCATTTTCTTACTTTAATCAATTTAAAGTAAAAATATTGGTTCAAGATTCCAAAATTCTATACCTTGTAGTTGTATTAATTTACACTAATTACTACAATGTCGTCTCTTTCTTTCATGGCGGTCTCTCCAAAATAAACTAAGATACATATTTACCCATAGAAACTTGTCTTCAGATAAATACTGTTTAATTCCTTGTGCTAAAAGCATCAATATCACAACTTTTTCTCAAGTGAAAATAATGTATTCTTACCTTATCAAGGAAATGTTCTTGTCAAGTGTTTCTTTGGTTTCGACATAATATACATCATTTTTCAGTTTTGTCATGCTAGTGAATATCAGAATATCCCCGTCAACGTTTTTTTTTGTGTGTAGAAAATGACGGTTTTCAGACCCTTCTGTTTCAGCAAAATCATTTCAGACAACAAAGTGACGAAAATGTATATCCATGAATCCATTACTTAAGATGTGATACACACAATATATAAGATTCCTTATTGAAACAGATTTGACCTTGGACGTATTATAGGAATTGTTCAGTTTACCATTTTATTTGACAAATAATATTTCTTTAAACTCACATGGCAGTAGCTACTGGGGTTGTTATAATTATGATTTTCTTCAAACTAGGGTGTCAATTTTTCCTCTTTCTTCGATTTTTCTATCGGATTTTGCAACTTCCGACAGTGTGGTATTTTTTGTTTTCAATTTATTTAATTTTCTTCATTCCTCAATTTTTCTACTGGATTTTGGAACTGTTCCGTCAGTGTTGCATTTTTTGTCTTAATATGTCTGTTGCTATTATGGTATAGTTATATAGAGTGTTGTATTTTTGTCTTAATATGTCTGTTGCTATTATGATATAGTTATATAGAGTTTTGTATTTTTTGTCTTAATATGTCTGTTGCTATTATGGTATAGTTATATAGAGTGTTGTATTTTTTTTAAACAATTTTCTCACGTACTATTAATATCATCGTATAATTTTAAGGGTTGTCTTCCTTTTGCTGAGAAGTATAATCTTAAACTTTATGTTCAAGAAGTTGCATACATAAATAGTATTGGATTATGATCAAAACAGTTATCTCCATTCATGGTAACATGATAATTTTCAAATTCCAAGACATATGTTTTCAAACTTGAGCATTTACCAGTGACAACGGTGAACCCATTGTATCTTGATGGTAAAGTAGAAATAAGTTTATTTGAAATGCACAATTTTACCCCAAGGGGTTGATGGCATACAATTATACAAAACATATATACAAAGCAGACAAAGGACAATCATTAATTAAGTACAAATTAAAAGAATAACAAGACAGTCTTATACAGACAAATTAAATTTGTAAAATCATACAGTTATAGAGTCCACTTTCCTCAGTATTAAAGACTTTTTAATAAATGGAGCAACAAACCGCAAATGATTCAGCAAAGACATTATCTGTATATATTTTTCATTATTGTTTAGTGCACTTAGAAAATTATTCTGTATATTCATTTCTAATTCTTTTCTAATATCATTATATTTTGGACAATGGAAAAAGTAGTGAATTTCATCTTCAATTACATTCATATTGCACATTTGGCAAAGTCTATCATTTCTTTTTGATCTTTTATAACGACCTCTTTCTATTTCTAAAAAGTGGTCACTAACTGGCATTTTACATAAATTTCTTCTGTTTTCAAAATTTGTATGAAGTAAATATTCATTGATTTCATAATCAGATTTTAATTTACTGTATAAGAATAGTTTGCTGTTTTCTGTTAAAGCATGCAGTTTTTCAAAAAATAATGTTTCATAGTTATATTTTAATTTAACTTTTAATCTTTTCTCAAAAGAAACTTTTCCTTTTTCATAGTCAAGATGTTCTATTTCATCTAAGTCTATGTTATTAACATTACATATATCATTTATATAGGTAAACCAAGAATATGAACCTTTGAAAACTAAATCAACTTTCAAATAATAATCATGGTTCTTTTGCATTATTATACAGCATACAATGCAATTGTTTCAATATGCATACATTCACCATGAATATGGTAAACGCGTTATATTGTTCTGAGAGATATGTTTTTTCCTCCTCGGAGTGGATGCGAAGGTTTTTTTTTCAAAATTAACCAATGGTATATAGGGAAAAAACAGTAGATTTGTTGCCTGGCAGACCCCAGGTCGGTTTTCTCTGGGTACTCCGGTTTCCTCCACCAATAAAACTAACAGCCACGACATAGCTGAAATATTGTTGAAAGTGGCGTTAAACATCAAAGCCCTAACCCCTCCTCCTAAAATAAGAAAATGGTTGGTGCCAAACCTTATATACTGTTTATTGATTTCAACACGTTAGCTTTGTCTGTCCTTTGACAGTACATTGAGAAATGCGATGACATGTAACATTGTCAGGTCCATGGCGCCGTACAATTCAGTGATGGCAACTACAAACGGAAGCAAGTTATGAAGTTTTCATAATATCCGAGGTTGTTGTTTAACATCCTGTAACGTACACTCTATATATACAACATATACATGTATATTGTCTGAAAATATATAATTTGCTTGATCGAGCTTTAGAAATAGAAAATGGAGACTTTTAATAGTTTTCTGGCCTATTTCCCACAGAGTGCAAATGAATTATATTTTTATTGACAATGTATATATATGTATATTGTATTTATGAGATAAAATTGTTAATAAACAATGATCATACCCTCAGATATGATATATTTATATGATTTATTATAGGAAAAATGTAGTATATCTACATCTTTAAAGCTGAAGATTGCAATGAACTATCATAGATGAATTATTGATGGTTATTGTTGAATAATTCAATTCAACTCAATTCAATCAAATATTCATTGTCATATAACTTTTACAAGTTTATGACATCAAATGAGACAAAAGAAAATGCCCAGTACAACAATAAACAATACATAAAAATAAAACAAACATAATTGCAAAGCTCAAAACTTGGTCTCCTGTCCCCTGTTCTAATAACTGTCTAATAAACAGGCCCCTAACCGCTCTAAATCATATCCAAATGATATGAATAAAAATTGTTTAGAGGAACTTCCGAATATGACGAGAAGGACCTAAGGCAGGATCATACAAAAAGGTAAGTCGAGTATTTTCTGCAAAATAAACCTTTTTTTTTCTAAAAAATCAAAGAATGTCATTCGACCCTTTTATAATTTGTCTTTATCTCATGAAAGTTTGCTGGTTGTCTTGTACGTTAATTCGTCGGTAGAACTTTTCTCCCGAAAACATCCATTGGTTCTGATATTTTTTATTCAATCAACGATGGATTTCTCATATAAAACCATGCTTTCCTGTCATTTCTTTAGCTGATCGACTGAAAATCACCCCTAGTTTTTATCACGCCCACCACAATAAACAGAATTGCTCCTTTCTTGAAAAAACGGCACATTATTGACATGATATGATTTAGATGTACTAACTGTGACTTGGAGGAACTTAATGTGCCTTGGAGGGACTAAAAATGTCTGTAATGATATAACTTTCTGCATACTACACACACAATGTATATTTTAAGTTCCTCCAAGGCACATCAAGTTCCTCCAAGTCACAGTTAGTACATCTAAATCATATCCCGCTTTTTCCAGGAAAGGAGCAATTCTGTTTATTGTGGAGAGGCGTGATAAAAACTAGGGGTGATTTTCAGTCGATCCAGCTAAAGAAATGACAGGAAAGCATGGTTTTATATGAGAAATATATTGTTGATTTAATAAAAAAAATCTCAGAACCCAATGGATGTTTGCGGGAGAAAAGTTCTACCGACGAATTAACGTAAAAGACAACCAACAAACTTTCAGTAGATAAAGACAAATTATAAAAGGGTCGAATGACATTCTTTGATTTTTAGAAAAAGGTTTATTTTGCAGAAAATACTCGACTTACCTTTTTGTATGATCCTGCCTTAGGTTCTCCTCATCATATCAGGAGGTTCCTCTAAACATATTTTTATTCATATCATTTGGATATGATTTAGAGCAATTGAGTGCCGTGATAAAGGAAACTAAATATATTGTTTTTACTTGACATGGAGATTTATGATTTAGTATATTATATTTTAATCTTATAAAGTCAGTTAATGCATAAAAGTCCTTATGGCCGATTTGTATATTTTGAAACAGTTTGGTCTACAGTTTCAGCTAAATAAACATAGCAAAAGTGTATAGTGTGTCAACAATTTTCTAAAATCTTGTATTCCACAGGCACTCGTGGCATGGAATTAATTACCCCTTTTTAACTTTCTATTTGCACATTTATTTTCAATAACATTTCTTTATTATTTCATCTCTCTTTTTCCTTTACATATCGCTGTTCGTGTCCATATATCCATACAATCTTATGGTACCAACAAAGTACATGTGACAGTCATCTCTGTTGTTATTTATGACCAGCAAAAATCTTGTTTTTTAATTGTCATGAAAACTTGGTAATCTTTTTTTTTTAATTTTACCAAAAATGTCTCGTAGAATTGCAGTATCAGATTATTTATTTTTAAATCTTTCATGGATTTTTTTTTTTACAAAATGCGGCGACAGCAATTAAAAAAAAATATAACACCTAAAAGTTTAATGTGTGTGTTTTTTTGGAAATAAGGATATATAACTGGCAGTATATCAATATGACGGTGACAAATGAAACTGACAAGTGCCACATTTAAAAAAAACAACAGATTTTTCTTCTTTTGAAATACAAATCACAGAGTAATATGTTTCCTTTTGAATGGACAAAGTGATTTATGAATCGACCCTGTAATTTTTGTAGTATTAATTTGACTGTAAATTACATTTCTGAAAATTTGGCAAGCGAATGATTTATATATGAGTTTCTGTATTTTTGGTTTTTGGTTTTGCTGTATTATATTTCACCACAAAGTTTCATATTTTCATGTGAAATTTATATACAAAAAATGTATATTCGAATGCAAGACAAAATGGTTATTAAAAGCAGAACAACTGAAAAGTTATTAACACAAAACGGAGGTGAAAATAATAATACACAGTCAGAATATGCATAAAAAACAGAAATATATAGTTAGGTTATGGTGTTAACGCCACTTTCAACAATATTTCAGTTATATCGTGGCGGTCAGTTTTTATTGTGGAGGAAACCGGAGTACCTGGAGAAAACCACCGACCTGTCGCAAGTGACTGACAAACTTGATCACATAATGTTATATCAAGTACACCTCGCCATGAACGGGGTTCGAACTCACAACTTTAGTGGTGATAGGCATTGACTGCACAGGTAGTTGTAAATCCACCTACCATACGATCAAGACCACGAACTCAAATATTTATTGTCTTGAAAGTAATATTTTTTTGAGAAACGAATTTTTTTGTATGAAGTTGCACTACATTGTAAATGTATTTTAAACAAGAAATGGTCAAGATTGTCCTGTCCTCAGTTCTAATGACTGTTTTATAAAGGTACCTAGTGTTTTTTCTATTTGTATTGGTGTTCATGGGTTTAGCAAGATATTAATTTTGTTATAGTCAAGAGTATTATTAAAATTTAAGTTTTCAATAGTATATTCAGTGATAAAATGTTAGATGTCTCCCTTTTCAATAAGCAATCTGTGTTACCAAGTCTTGGTACATGAGAACAGTTTCATTAATTGTCATGTATGTTAATCTTATTTATTCCGATGAGTCATTTTATATCGGATTAACTATAACACTAAGTCGATATTAAGTAAGTACGTCAAACGTTCAAGGACCATTTACCCAGATCGAGTACACCACAGGCGGAAAAACCAACAAAGGCATCATGCATACATTCAAATTTAAGGTTAAATTCTAGAAGAGGACGCAATCGGTGCCTATCACCACTAAAGTTGAGAGTTCGAATCCCGTTCATGGCGAGGTGTACTCTATACAATATTATGTGATAAAGTTTGTCAGTGATTTGCAACATGTCTTTGGTTTTCTCCGGGTACTCTTGTTTCCTCCACCAATAAAACTGAAATATTGTTGAAAGTGGCGTTAAACACCATAAACCAACCAACCATAACATGTTCCACTATTGAACACGTTGGTAAATTTCTAAAAGAAAAAAAGGGTTTTAAGATATCAAATGCGTAATCAGAAGTTGTAACAGGACAGATACTAATAATACAATACCCAAAAGAAAAGAAAATAAATGGATGGAACAAGCATCTGTCGACAAAATACTGGACAGAAAAGCAAATAGCCTACAACAAACTGGGGGTTAAATCGGTTGCTCCAGGATGATAAACAGTTAATACACCACTAGTGACACCCGACATGAAGAAGCCACTAAATATGGAGATTATTTAAGTGTTAAAATACACCTTAACGTCGATTAAATGGTTAGAAAATCAATTACCACCACTTTTTTGATAAAACTATCCTTATCTACCATATTAATAGTAATACGAACGTGAGAGGGGTCTAGTAAAAGAGGAGACTCTAATGGAACAGTCAAGATCGAAATGATAAGGCATCCTTTTATAATCGTTCAAACACATTCAAATTATTAATTTGTCACATAGCTTTCAACCCTAAAGAGAAGACTGTGGTACTGAAAGATGACATGTAGCTGATTGTCTGTTGCGATCTGACCTACATGATGCTGAATATAGGGTAGAATATTGACTGGTCCGCTTTTGAGATACCACCCTTAATGTTTACAACAGGTCCTACTAAAGACCAACAACTTGAGACGTGCGATGCTGCAATAATTAGTTTAACTCTCCTATCAATAATATTAGTCTTATTTATCAATAACAATCAAAACCTTTGTAATTGTAATCTCATGTTCATTTTGTCATGTTTTTCTTCATATTTGTACATGTAATATGACCTTATGTTGCACATTTTCATGTGTCTGAGTGTACTAATAAAATCTTGAAATCTTGCTTATACAGTGTATATTTTGAGTGTACCTGATGAAGGCTATTCCAGAAGCGTATCGTACTCACTATAATTGATACCTACGTGTTAATTGGTATCAATTAAGGGTATGATTCAAGTGAATTTGAATTTAACATATAATAGGAGCGATCATGATCATGTAGGGCAGACATCAACCCACACTATATACTGAAGGATAAATGGTTAGTAGCCATAAATAAGTATGGGAAATCTTAGGTTTTACCAGAAATCAGAAGCTATATAACCTACGCATGTATGTGTTCAACAAAATACATATGACGGTATGTTATTATAGATACATGTATAAATCGATTAACAATATTTCAAAACATATTTCACAGTGACCTTCATATTTCCTTACAGACCGCCTTTTCCAGTAACTTAGAATGAAATTTACAAAAAAAAAAATTATATATTTCCACTCACTTATAAGTTTATGAGTGTCATGATTTTCCAACAGTTACTAATATTTTTGTGTCCCTATTTTTAATGCTGTCAAACGAAGCGGGAGCCGACATTGTGTTTGGTTTATTCTTGTCATTATTCCTTCTTTCTTTTCCTTCTTTCTCCTCCCCAATGAACTTGTGTGAACCGAATTTGAAGTCACATTTTAAGAGAAAGTAGACCTTAATGCCTAGATATGCACTGCAGCCTTGATTCTTCGAAATGAGTACCGTTATCATGGAAAGGAATCAAATATAGAAACACTAATTATAGTGAACTGATAGCTGGTATGAATTCACAATCTGCACCGATTGGACAAATTTTGGCACCACTGGCCATGGAAAATTAAGAAAAATGTGGGAGTTTTGAGGAGTTTTGAATTGTTTGCATTCCTTTCCATCATTCTTCACGTACTACGCCTTATGATGCATACAAGTGTTTCATATTTTCAAAATGCATGTCGTTGCCATGGAAATAAAAATTGCTTAACTTTCCATATTAAAATCTAAAAGGCTAATTGTTATTCTCAATATTTCGGATGACGTCGTGATTATTGAAAGTGTTGGTTTGTGGTGTTTAACGTCACTTTCAACAATATTTCAGTTATATCGTGGCGGTGGAGGAAACCGGAGAAAACCTCCGACCTGTCACAAGTCACTGACAAACTTCAAAGGGTTTTTTTGGGAAACTTTTGTAACGTTCACTGTTACAATTACCTATCTGTATATTTAAAACGGTTAAGCCATTTAAAATTATCAGTATTTATTTCTTAATCCAATACAATTCCCGGATATATTACAACCTTAATAACTGACTTTTGTCATTGTGTCAAAAATTTAAAGAAAATTGTCACAAGGATCTAAAGTTTAAAAACATGGAAAGCAATGAACTTTAGTTCATTTGTTTCAGAAATGGAAAGAGTCCAAACGTGAACTTGGGGTGACCTGTATTTTGTGATTATTGTCTTCTTGATATATTTGACCAAATCAACCAATGAAAATCCAAAATGGATTTATGAAACCAATATTCTACAAATGGCGCAGCACCACCCCATTCCATAATATGACTGAAATATTTTATTCCTTAGACATATTAAGAATAATATGTAATTATAATAGTAAGGTACCCATAGCAACCATGTATATTTATACGCACAGTTAGTAGGAGGGCTCATGTCTTATTTACGTTATTTGTGGTTGTCTGTGTATATAGTGGTGTCCAATACATATTGTGTTGTGTTTTTGTTTTGTTTTAATTCGTCTTGTGTGCCCTATGTTGCCAGTTTCTCTGGATTGTCCCCCTTTTTCTAATTGGCCCTTCGGTATTCTCTAATGGTTATATACCATAATATGATTTTAACCCTTAGAATATTAGCATTAAAAAATAAATAATTGCTTGGACCAAAGGAGATATTGACCGAATAAACAAACATATACATGTAGTTTGTTTTTTCTCCAAATATTTGTTTTTTCTTATACATGTAGTAACGCCGTTAAAGTTTCGATTTTTTAGCAATTCTACTTGATTAAATTTCAAAAGTTTACATCATGTGGTAAAAAAACAATTATTCTTAAATTTAATTTACCTGAACATATTTCGGGTTTGAATATCGACCCGCTTGCACCCCTCCTTGGGAAATTGAACTTTTTCTACTCTTTTTGAGTTCTTGTTTATTAGTAGAAGGTTATAGTGGTACACAATTGTAACATTTTGCTCTTTCCAATAAGAGTGCTGTGATGTGTACTACATATATTTACATATTGAAAAGTTGACCCTGTTTAGTGACACATGTTTACATCAACAATCAAACAGAAGTCATACGATCGATCGCATTGAAACCTTCCATGAACTTCAATAACATTGGTCATTCCTATTCTTTGTTTTAAAACGGAAGTGTCAATAAACTCATATTCAATTTAAGTATTTTAACTAGAAATTTTAAATAATTAATAAATAATAAAGATAATAAAAAAATCTTGTTAAAAGGGAAGTTAGATGTAAGGACAAGTATGAACGATGAACTTTTCATACCATTTATTCATTATAAGTCTATTAATTTTTGATTAAATAATCAAAAAAGGGGGAAAATAATTTTCAAAAATATTATTGTTGTAAATTAAACATTGATTTCTATTTTTTCGGGATATTGACATAGTAATAGTAGCTGTATAAATGAATTATTATTCATGTGTCCGGTTTTATGTATAATATATAACTGTTAAATTATGTATACATGTACGTGTATTGAAAACTTAGGTGGTTACATGCATTCTCATAATTTATTTCTTGTCTATAACAACATTATCTAAGATCTAGTTGGCCGTCCCATTTCAGTTTCTAAACTAAATCATAGAGGGAAAAAAATCCGCTGTTAAAATAGTTTGTTTAAATGATTTTATAAGGCCGGAAAAAATATTTGGATAGTGCATGGCAATTAACAAATATACAATATATATATATATGTAATATAGCATTAAATTTATAATTACAAGGAGAATATATGTCAAGGTAGCATATATATATCACACTTAATGAATATTGGTTAAAAATAAAACATGGATTTTTTCTTCTAAAAATAAACGTCGAGAATAGACAAGCATGTTTTATCATGTCAGAACATGTTCAGAGCTGCAGGAACATGTCGTGAGTAGACCATTGGCAATCAATGTGAGGAAATTTTAGGTTAAATCCCGTTTGATTTTAAGTATAATATATATAATCTGTAAGTTAAATATGTATTATTTTCTTTTATAATATATAAATATATATCTTTTTCAAAGAAGTTAACTACGATCTAATTCTTTTAAATTCACGTGATCAAATTATATATTTTTTAATCTGGAACGGAAAAAATTAAAGATTTTAAAATTAATATAGAACTTTATTTTGTAATTATGAAATCATTTTTTGTGTGCTGTGAAACATTAATGTGCAAGATAAATTGTTAAATATTTGTTTGTAACGCTTTCATTTCACTTTTATGTAACATGTATGCATGCATATCTATTATTTACATGTATATGTGTGACAACATCACAAAAATAAACTGTGTAGTGCTGTTATCTAATTAACAAATAGTTCACGGCACTGAGGGCCATATGGCAGTTTATGGACCGGGATGTCACCCACAAAATATTATATGGATCGAAGCGAAGCTGAGGTCCATATAGTATTTTGTGGGTGACAGACCGGTCCATAAACTGCCATATGGCCCGAAGTGCCGTGAACTATTTGTTATATTATACTTCGCGTCGAAAAACAAGCCCAATTATCTCCCGAAATAAAGACTCGAAAACGAGGCAGTCCACTGCCGGTCCATATAACGTTATATGGACCGGCTGCGCTAACAAAGACAAATAAGGAAAATAAAAACGTAAAGTATAATATAATAAAATAGTAGAAATGTTGACAATGTGTGTCCGTAAGTGTGTCAAATGAAACTGATAAAATAAATATTGATAATTTCTAAACAAAATTATTTATACATACTTTCCTCAAATGTGACAAGTTTTACAAAAAAATGTATATCTATTATAGTCTACATGATAATAATTTTAAAATATGATTTTTAATATGTAGGGCCGTATAAGATTTTTCAAGATTTTATTGATAACACTCAAGACACATAAATGTGTTACACGAGGACATAACATATATACAGTATTACTGGCGAAATGATCATATATTATAAAAAACATTAAAACATACTAGCAATTTTCTTTATGAACAATGATAACCTTTTATAAACTTCTACATTACAAAAAGATAGGAACAATTAATTTTAACAATACTAGGATAAGTAATATAATACCTAGGTAAATATATACGTCTCAGGTTTACTAAATATTCATTACAACAAACAAATAACAAGTGGAACTCATCACCAATTGATTGTCCACACAAAGTACAAACCCTCTCATACTTGCACTCGAAATAGGACTATAAGCAACAAAATGTTGGATTTAATTTATGTAACCATGTTTTAATTGGTCGTAACCTCATTGGTAATATGTTTATGATTTCTGTGTTAGGAAAGATATAGTTTTAGTTATTGACAAGTAATATATATTTATTTTAAATGCTATAATTTTGTATTTGAAAAAAGCATGCATCTGAATCGGTCTGCCCCCACNCCCCCCCCCCCCCCACACACACACAAACAAAACAAACAAACATTTTATGTATGGAAAATGTATGTATCGTGTATACAAATATATATCAATTTTCTGAAGAAGTGCTTAATTTTATACTAATTAATCTTAAATTTGCTGTTTAATACAAACATATTTAGCATAATCTTTATTTATATCATTTAAATGTGTGGTAATTATATAAATTTACTGGAGGATTAATTTCAAAGATGTCAGTTGTTGAGTCCAATTATCTGTCTAATATTCAGTTCAAACGTGTACATGTACATGTATGTTGTACCATCTTCCACAGACATGACCGGGTCCGGTTTCAACAAAATATACATAGTGACATTGCCATATTTAGATGTTAAATGTCATTTTAATATTTTTTCATTTATTTATGTAAGATTATCAATATGGTCATTACAACATGAATGTCACAGCAGGGAATCATAAAACAAATATATATTTTATAATTCCCTGGTCACAGTAAAAGCCGAAAACCACAAATTTAGCTTTATTAATGTCCGTTACTTATTTGAAATTCATACGAGAGGCATTGGATTCAAACACGATCTAATATTCACAATAACTGTTCCCTCAAACTGAAATAAGATAAAATGAAATGCTATATATTTATTAGAGAATTGTGAAAAGAATGTTTAAACAGTGAAGGTCAACAATGTAACAAATATCACCTAAATAACTGCCTCTCACCTCAAATCATTGAACACAACCCCCCCCCAAAAAAAACCCCACCACATATTGCAGTGGAGACCCATATTTTGACCTTGGACAGACCATTATTGCCTAATCTAGATCTACATTTTTTTATCAACAAGCATAAATTGGAATCTGCCATTTTATTATTGTCCTTTCTTGAAAAAACGATAATATCAATTTTACAGGTTTTTATGGTAAATAATAATAATAATAATAATAATAATGATAATAATAATAATAATAATAATAATAATAATATTAATATTAAT
>MJUT01016238.1:473310-484796 GCA_002080005.1 Gigantidas platifrons | reverse complement strand
TTTTATTTTAATCAACCAATGAAAAAAAGTAAGATTTGCCACTTTATCCGACGGAACATTAAAAAATATATTAAATGATTAAGATTCAGATAATAGCATGGTCGTGATGTAAACAATAATGTAGCACTACATCAGGAGAGTCGACATGTAACTCTTTTTTATTTCAGAAAACCACTATTTCCTCAAAATATAGAATAAAACAATTACTGTCTTTTGATTCTGTAAATGTGTGGATTAATTGACTTTTGAAAAAAAATGATATTCACTTCGCCCTTTCTGGCTCAGTGAATATCATTTTTTTTCAAAAGTCAATAAATCCACACATTTACCTCATCAATAGACAGTAATTGTATATTATTCACCAAAGTCATATCAACAGCAGGTAAACAGCATGATTATAACATATGTATAGAATAGCAGAAGGTATTTGATACAAATCATAACCTGTCGGATCTTAATTGTAATGCCCTACATATAAATTTATCTAAATTACATAGCTCTTTCACTTTATTTGAATATATTGATACACCTAAGATTTTCTCCAATAGTAAGGTTTGTATATACATATATAGAGTATGGAATTTCCAGTGACACAATTTTGGAATCGCATGCATATTAATCTGAGATCATGGCGTTCTGTGTGTGCTAATCTTTTTTAGTTATAATATGCAATTTGATTGGTCCATATATTTTTGATGGAGTTTTATTTGTTTGTTATATTGACCATGACATTGTTTGTGTTGCATGACAAGGGTACCATGTAGACACATGGTCCGTACTCGTGAAGATTTCTTAAGGGAAAAAGTAACATAATGTTGGCCAAATTTATAATGACTTTAATAAAAAAAAAGATACTTGTTGCCTTAGATTAAATAGATCTACTACTGTTGATCGATTGATTGATTGGTGTTTTGGTGTTTAACGCCAAATTTTTACAGTATTTCAGCTATATCGTGGCGTAATACACTTGAAATATTAGCATTGCTAAATATTCATATAGGGTTATATGGTTTGGTGTTCAACGCCATTTTCTACAATTTTCAGTTATATTATTCTTGACAGTTTTATTAGGGAAGGAAACCGGGGTATGTGGAGAAACCTATCGACCTGGGGGAAGTCACTGATTAAGTTGTATCGATTACACCTTCTCATAGGCTTGAATAAAACTGGCATCTCAACTTTAGTGGCGATAATGGATATATATACATGTAGTTTGAAGAAAATCCGGTTTCTCCACCATCGCGGAAACGAAAACCCTTATACACATATAAATATGATATCAGAGCAAAGGATGGTTTAATTGTTTACTTTAAAAAAATATTGAACAAACTAATATTTGATTTTTGAAATTCTTTTAAATCTGATTATTCAGGGAATTTACTTTGACTATATGCTACATGTATAATTTTGATAGGGAAATATCGCAGGCTTAATCAGAATTACATAATAAATGGTAAATTATTCTTTCATAGAAAGCATTTTTAACATATAAACCCGCCAAAATATGGTTATAAATATCAATGTCATATGAGATGCGAAACATTTGCATGGGGAAGGAAATGCATCACAAAAAAAAGTGCAAAAACTGTATAGGAAGAGACTACTTATTGTAATTTATAATATCTTCCTTGTGAAGAAATGTGTATGACTGATGTCAAGTATGACATGATTGTTCACATCTGATTTCCGACATCTTAAATGGATTTTAAATAAAATTCTTTATCCTACGTACACCTCTGAATATTTAAATTAAACAAAATGGGCACGTATGTGCATCCCACATCTTTCCACTTCATATAACTGTAAACACCTGTCGTGCAATTCAGTTACTTATCCTCATGCTATATTCTAGTACCGGTACTAGTAATTTGGGTTTGGTGGCCATTAGCGAATTTTTGAGAGAAAAAAATTAAAGTGGTCTTTTAAGACAGGTGAGCTCTTAAAAGAGGTTCAATTCATGAGATTTTCTATGATAAAACAAGAAAAATATGACCTTTGAATACAGGTGACTGCATAATTTATTTATTTATTTGAAATGCACAATTTTACCCCAAGGGGTTGATGGCATACAATTATACAAAAACATATCTACAAAGCAGACAAAGGACAATCATTAATTAAGTACAAATTAAAAGAATAACAAGACAGTCTTATACAGACAAATAAAATTTGTAAAATCATACAGTTATAGAGTCCACTTTCCTCAGTATTAAAGACTTTTTAATAAATGCATAATAGAAATGACCGGTTGGACAGATATGACTGTATCTTGATTTCATGGAACTGACAAGTTTAACATATGTATGTTTGTTTGCTGTTCCTTGCTAAACTTTTTTTTTTGTAGTCAATAATTTGATTAAATTTAAAATACACCAGTTTGATACAGCTATAGCCATTGTGATATAGATTGAATACATGAACTTGTCCACAAAAATATATTGTTAACGAAAACTTTAGAACAAAATCAGGGGCGGATCCAGAGGGGGGGCGGGTGCTCCCGGCCCCCCCCCCCTAAAATTTGAAAAAATATGATTTTTTTTTGCGTAAAATCGTGATTTTTCACACGAAATACCCCAACAATTTTCGCGCATCGCTCCGCTCGGCGCCATTATTTTAACTCCCCCCCCCCCCTAACTTGAAATCCTGGATTCGCCACTGAAAATCCTTGGCGAAAACTTTCTAAACTGACTGATAAATCAAAATTATATTTTTAAAGAAAATTGAAAACAGTTCTAAAACTAGAAAATCATTTGAAAAGTGAACCGGGCAATGCTTTCCGCACAAAGATATTTCCCTATATATTTCATATTATATTACACCACTTATTTTCCAAAATTTATCATGTCGTCATTTCTTATCCGATGTTCTTGAAATTTTCAGCTTTAACAGTGTAAAAGCAGAATTAATGCGAGTTTATTTAAATATTATATATAATTTGCTCGATTTATTATTTACAAGCATTTATGAGATTGAAACAAAAATGTAAATACTCGACCTCACAATTTTCCACGATTAGGTTATAATATATTTCGTGTTTAAATCATGATTTAAGGAACAGTAGAACTAAAATTAGAGGAACATTATATATATATGATGAAAAAACGTTATTTATTTCTATCTTTAATGCTAAAAATTTCACGAAAATCGAATAAGAAATAACTTGACAAAATTAAAATAAAAAAAACATAGTTTTATATGAAATATAATCGAAAATATGGCAGTGCGAAGGAATTTATTGTAGTTTTAAACCGAGACAAAGCCGTTTTAAAAAATTTTCGTTTTAGGCGACCAATTATTAGAAATTGAAACTGACCGATACACAACTACACCAAGAGAACACAGATGCAGGTGAAATGATTGGTTGGTTTTATGATGTTTAACGCTACTTTCAACAATATTTCAGTTTTATCGTGGAGGTCAGTTTTATTGATGGAGGAAACGGGAGTACCCGGAGAAAGCCACCGACCTGTTGTATGTCACTGACAAACTTCATCTCATAATGTTGTACACCTCGCTCTGATCGAGATTTGAACTCACTACATCAGTAGTGATAGGCACTGATAGCATAGGTAGTTGTAAATCCAACTACCATACTTTTCAGTTTTCATACACTATAATAAAATTCTCAAATTATAACTTAAAAAATGAATAGGTTTATCCAAGATTTATTGAAGATTCAACATTACAACAATTAAATGTACATTTACATTTTAAATCCTAATTTAAACTTCTGTCTGTAGTGTCTGTGTCTGCAACGTTGCAACAACGAAGAAAAGATCCAAAGCAAAAAAATAATAAAAAATCTCATCAAAACGAGACAAGAACTAATGGATGTATTGTACTATTAATTAAGTAAACGTTATTCAGTTAAGCAAATTTTAGTTAGACTCAGGTTTCCATTCTGACGAGTGGTTCCAGAGAAAAGATAAAAATGTCAAAAGTTGACAGATAACTTATCGAATCAAACAGTAGACGCAAATCTATGAAAATAGAGCACATTTCTCTAGAGGTGGAAATTAATATTCCTGCCATTTTGATTCTGAAATAAATATACATGCCCGCTGTTACGATGCGTTAGAAAATAAACGTAAGTGGTTGCTTAGCAAAGTAAAAAACCAAAAAGATAAACGAGCCACGGAGAAAACAGTGTTTATTTTGTCATTTATTTGTTTGTGATATTGTACGGTCTTCATGAGTAGAAGAATCTGTGTATTTTTTCATAGTTAGTTTATATCTGTTTTGTAGCTAATTATCAAGAGGGGGAGGGTTGGAATCCCATTTACTTGTTTAACCAGTCACATTTGTGTGCCTGTCCCAATGTACCATTTGCCAATTCCCGACTTGATTCTAAAATTATACACTTTTAACATTTTATTATTTGAGTTATTTCCCTTACAGAGGACAAACTGGTTCCCGTTCAATGCAAGAGCAACAGAAAGGATTAAGAATTTGAGTATAATTTTCTGAAATTTATAGATAATTGAAAAAACCTTGTAAAATAATAGAAGTTAACTTTATAAGCGAGCGGAGCTCGCTCTTTATGGTAAATGGGTGGTTTTAAGAACCCAGTCATCTCCTCTTCGAACCTTCAACATCAAATCTCATCAACGGCGAGACTATGAGATTCTGGGTACCCGGGCAATCGTAACTACTCGGGCGTTATTGTTGGCGTAGCGAGAATGTCCGAGTAGTTACGATTGGTACCCGTGAATTACCGGGGATTCTGGTCTTGAGGTTTAACATTTACTAGTACCTGATATTTAAAAATAAAAAATAAATAAAGCCAAAGATTTTTTTGTGTGTATTTGTGTGCAGATTCTAAAGTAATTGGATTCCAACTCGAGTCGAGAATGGCCGATTGTTACCGAAGGTGTGACCTTTGACACAATATACGTCGTCTGCATTGTTTTGACATCGTCTGACAAGTTGAGCAGCTTTGACAGAAGTATTTCATTGTATTTTCTTCGGGTAGCTTTCAAAATCCAATTTTTCGCAATGAGTGACCATATTTATCATTGTAAAGTTCCGTCAAATAGTCCAATTACGGAAAGGGTACAGGGAAATGGTCAATATTCGAATCGTCGATCGTATACAAATGTTGTTAAATTTGGTGTTGATGATCACTATTACTTTTACAAAACATATTTAGAGTATGCAGAAAATGAAATTTATGAACCAGAAATATATATTTTTGAGAATGATCACAGCTATTCCCACTGCTCACCTACTGACCCAATAATCATTGAAAATAAAACTGAAAGATCTGGTGCTTCTGACTTTCAACATCAATGTCATCATGCCCATTCGCTGAATGATTCAGATCATTGTACATTGTCTTATGCTGATGAAGTAAAACAGCAAATCCAACCCAAAAGCATTGTTACAACACATTGTTCACCTATCTTAATCACTGACACTGTTGATTCTGAAAAACAGTCATCCGTCAGTCAGATTACAATTACATCAAACAACTCGCGAAAAAGGCAAAAAAAAACAGTAACAACCAATTCTACACTTCTACGACAAAAAGTTGTAATCCTAATACTCGCCCTGTAAATATGGATTGTACAACTTCAAATTCTCTTTCATCAGTACATGTACCAATAACTGAAAAAGTGTCACTTGATGTGAAAAGTTCTTCCCCACTAGTTACAAGAAAAAATAGTAAACATGCAATCATTCAGCTTCAAAATTCAGTTCCTCCGTCATCTTCAAAAATATTCATTGATAGAACAATATACAATGTTTTTTCCTGTTCCTAGTGATGGAAATTGTTTTTTCCATTCATTGAGCTATTTAATTAATGGAAATTTTGCAATGGCATCAATTTACAGGGAGAAGATATGTTCACTTATTCAAAATTGGTCCACATGGGAGGAAAAAATTCAAAATGCTCACAACAATACTGTGACACTACCAAAATATACACAAACTATGCTGTATGGAAATGAATGGGCAACATGTGCTGAAATTCAAGTGGCCACTAATCTCTTTAGTATTAAAATAAATATATGGCTTCAGGAAGTGTTTCCAAAAGAACCAACAAAAAATGGCTACAGAAAAATTACTCTTTGTTCTGATAGTACCAATACAGAAGTTCACATGTTGTTATCTGGGGCCCACTTTCAACCAATGAAAAAAGTAGCAAATACCTCTTCTTACATTTTGCTTACTCCTGTTAAAAAAAATACATGTCATAGAATTCAGAGTGGCAATCAAAATTCCACACCAACAAACATTCTTAAAAGAAAAATGTTCTCACCACCAGCCAAAGATTTGTTTGAAAATTTAAGTTATTTGCAATTATTGCAAAAAATTGACTGTTGACAGTGTTCAATGTGTTGTTAAATACTGTTTTGTTTTATTGCATGATTTTTTTTTAAAGAAAAACAATGCTATATTGTAATTTAATAGAAACTACATAAATTGTATCTGAAGGATTTTTTGTGTTTCAATTGCACTTTAGGTTTAAATTTCTCATATAATCATAAAGACCTATGTGTATATTTGTATATTTAAATGTTCATTTACTATAAATATATATATAAATGTTGTTCAGAGATGTTTATGGAAATATATGATTTCCTTTTTACAATCATCGGATGCAATAATTTACACATTCAGTATACAAAACCACCAGGAATAGGATCTAGTCCTGTGATATTATATTTTAATTTAATAAAATAAATATCATTTTCTTCCAGTAAAGAGATGTCAAAGAACAGAATAATGAGAATTATCCTCCACAACTGATTCATGTAGCATGATACAAATGTTTTATTGACAAATGGAGATATTGTACCTTACCATCAAATTGTAAGTATAAAGACAATTGTATATTGTATTATGTTGTATAGTCTATGGTCATATGAAATATAGAACTCTCTTATTTAAAGGATATTGTTACTCTACAGTTGGTAAAGGGACATTTCATTTCCAGCATATCACAATGTGATCATTAGTTATAAAAAAAATATATTTGCTTCGCTCGCTTTTAAGGTAGCACCTTCATCATATTAGCAAATAAAAAATTCATACGTCGTTACAACATTTAAATTTTATACAGAGTATGAGAAAAATATATGTCATTTTGGTTGAATAGTGCATGAAATTGACACTTTTGTCCGCCTTAAAGGGAAGCAACTACCACAAACATGTGGAAACGGCATATAATTTTAGAATCAAGTCGGGAATTGACAAATGGTATATCCAGGATTCTGATTTCTAACGTTCTGTATTGTGGTCTTTTGGTGTGTCCAATAGTTTGAGATTAGGGGTAGTTGTTCGTTTTGTTGACATTGATGGATTTTTTTACTGTCAGTTTAAACTTTCTTTTCTTCTCTTACGACCTATAATCCGACGCCCCGATAGTCCGACTGTCCTAGTGATACATTTCTTCTCCATTGTTTATTGTCTTCGTAATGAAAACAGTGAAAATACTGAAAACCCTTCACCTTTGACCCTCACATTAAACAACCATCAATCAATTTCATGTACAGCAATTAGCTAATATCAACATCAAGAAATGATACAAAAACTATAAATATTTTAAAGAGACTTCTAAACAATTAAAATTTAGTGTTTTTCTTTCCGGTGCAGTGCTGGCCATTATTACCGCCCCTTCCTGTACATTTCCGGCACCTGTTATGATATCAAGTGACATCTTTTCCATTCGGAAAGGATTAAAATGATTTATTGTGTAAAGGTCAGGAAATGTTACTTTTAATACTGCACGATATTGTCAAGCACCTGTTGGTTGTTTTGATGCATATGTAAGATAACAGTTTGCTTTCTAAAACAATGTGAATTTTCAACGACTTGAGACTAAATTGATATTTGACTCGTCACCCCATCTGTATTACATCATGTACAGTCCTTCACAGGATAACCCGTATCACTAAATAAAGTCAACCATGGATAGATTGTTTTCATTTCTGGTAACGGTATATTTAAAATATTAATGTCCACATGTTTTGTGGTTGATTGATTGATGTTTAACGCCAATTTTAGCACATTAAAACTGTCATAATTATTTAACAAAAAGAAACCTGAAACTATTCGCAAATTATGTAAGCTTATTGATATAATAAATAAGAAAATTAGTTCTCCTTGAAAAAATGCATCACACCTCTGTTAGTATTTGTATCATTTGTATTTAACGTTTTTAAAAACATTCTTTTCATAATTTGTATTCGATGTACACCATTTATTACATACTTAGTTAAAATAAAGGCATTTTTGTATGACTAATATGACCGGAAGTAAACTGTCCATATTTTCACACCCCGTGAAAATAACCGGTTATTAGGTGCCCCTCGTGCATTTCAGACAAAATAAACAACTTCCGGTGTTTTCCTTCTGCAGATGTCGGAAGTATATAATAAATAGTTTAATACATGGGCATTTCCATATTGGCCTGATTATCATCCCTCGATCCATATTGGCCCTCGACTTCGTCTCATGCCAATATGGGTGTCTCGGGATGATAACCAGGCCAATATGGAAATGCCCATGTATTAATCTGTATGTATTTACTTTATATTGATTTGAACACTCTCACACTGTAACCTTTGTAACATTGGTTTAGAGAATAAAGTTATTATACAACAATAATGTAAGTATTTCAGCTATATCATGGCTTATTTTGTTTTGTGTATCTACTCCAACCCTTTATAATTTAAGTGGTCTCTTTACTTGTGAGAAATATTATTGTTTTTATTTTCATTTTCGCATTTGTGGTGATCAACGAGGCAAACACGTGAGGTTTGCCATTTCGCACAAGCATATCAATTTCACTAGAGTCGAACCAAAGGTATATAATGTCACAGGCATTTGACCGATGGACCTTAATTTCCTCGTGTTTGCCACGGGAGTACGTATTTTCAGGGCTAGTAACGATGTAGGGCCTCTATTTGTGGGTCCTGGGTCCACACGAATGCTAGAAAAACACAAGGTAGGAAACAAAATCACTGAAAATGGCAGCGTACTGCTAAATTTCTTATTATTGTCGATTTTCCTGATTTCTGAAAAAATAAACGGATGGAATGCACTAACCTTGTGGACCCCCATCAGCTGTTGTGCCACTGGTTTACTGTCGTATTCGTACTATTTTGCATATATACCCCGACGATCTGTTCCCAAGACCGATTGTCAACCAAAGCGGAGGTCTATTTTGGATTCTCTCGGACTCCAACGTGTCTTTTGATGGCCAGTCCAGGTTTTTACCCGGTGTTTGTCAAATATGGTTCTATTGTGGCAAAGGATTGATATTTGTTCACCTGTTGTTTTTATACCTACATGTGATTAAAAAAGACATTTCATTCCGTTTTTTCTTTTTTTTCTAAGTTTGAAATAGTCCGCCAAATAAATGCATTCGGTAAGCCAGATTTGTTCTGCTAAAGACACGTTGGAGTCTGAGAGAATCCAAAATAGACCCCCGCTTTGGTTGACAATCGGTCTTGGGAACAGATCGTCGAGGGTATATATGCAAAATAGTACGAATACGACAGTAAACCAGTGACACAACAGCTGATGGGGGTCCACAAGGTTAGTATCCGTTTATTTTTCAGAAATCAGGGAAATCGACAATAATAAGAAATTTAGCAGTACGCCGCCATTTTCAGTGATTTTGTTTCTTACCTTGTGTATTTTTCTAGTATTAGGACCCACAAATAGAGGCCCTACATCGTTACTAGCCCTGAAAATACGTACCCCGTGGCAAACACGGGGAAATTAAGGTCCATCGGTTAAATGTCTGTGTATAATTTGTCCTTGTATATATTTTTTAGATTATGCAAGCAAATCCCGCCTATATGAACACGTTTATTTAACTTTAAAATTTATATTATTTTTTGTATGGATACCGGTACACAGTTTCCTAGACATATTATGGTGGCATTCCCTCCTCTCGGGCCACAGTTTACTTTGATGAATGCTTTAAAAGTATCTCACATTCTGGTATATGTTTAGCTTTTGTCATACTTTGTACAGAGATTTCGCCTATCACTCTAAACCCTTTTACTTCAAATGATTGAATACGGCGATACTCGATCACATTCCTATGCCCGTTTTTCAGGAAGGCGATATCGCATTCCTGATTCCGATATTTATTTAGTGAGGCGATATCGCCCTCTTAAACTCGTTATTTAATGACTGAGAAAGACGACATTGTCTTCCTGTTCTCCGGTGAATTTCACTGTATGATTTAGTAAGGCGATAATACATTCTTGCATTAGTTGTACTTTAATATTGTATAAGGTGATCTTACTTTCTCGGATCTATTTTACTTTTACTAATGTATAATCATGCCTAGCGTGTCTCGTTTAACATTGATGATCGTGTAAGAAGACCCATTTACTGTGATAAATGTGTAATGTGGTGCTGCATTCCTGGGCACGTTTTACCCTAATGATTGTGTAGTTTAGTATAACGGTTATCTTGCTAAGAATCTATAGTGTATACATAGACAATAACAGTGCATTGACTTGACATCAAATTGATATACGGATGAGGCTTAGAATAGGGGAAAATGCGAGCGTTTTCCGAGCATTTTCCCAGATTCGTGCCGAATACGTATACGGTATCGAATTTTATGTCAAGTCAATGCACTGTTATTGTCTTTGTACTGCAATCATTAGTGACTTTACCAATATTCAAATTATTAAAAAAGTTAGTTACCCACAAGAGGCCCCAACTGATTTCTAAATGTTATAGACGGTCAGTGACCGTTTATCGCTTGTAAATATACTGTCAACGCATTTTGACTGCTCAAATAGAACGATTGCAGTATAAATGTATTGAACTTCCTTTATATAACACTTTTCTATTTTTAATAAAAAAAAAAAAAAAAAACAATTACAAAAAAGTGGTCTTTATGTTTTTTTAATTGATCATTTACATAAAAAAAATGCAAAATTTAACTTCAATTGAAAAACACTATCAGGTCAACTCGACTAATAATAACACATATACTAGTATATGATAATATTTTGCATAGTAAAATATGTTTGTAAAATGTTTGAAAATGTTTATGATTTCTCATTAAGACAACAGCTTGTATATATCTTGGTGACATATATTTGATTTCCTTTTTCCGTGACGAATAGACTTCGTATAGGATAATCGGTTTAAACTTGTAGCAATAGGTAAAAATCACACTTTGTGTGTCTTTGTTGTTGTTTATTTATATAAAGGTTCTGGTTATGGTGTTTTCCGCCGCTTTCAACAATATTGCAGTTAGATTACCAGGGTTAGGGTTATGGTGTTTAGGGTTAGGGTTAGGGTTATGGTGTTTAGGGTTAGGGTTAGGGTTATGGTGTATAGGGTTAGGGTTATGGTGTTTAGGGTTAGGGTTAGGGTTAGGGTGTTTAGGGTTAGGGTTAGGGCTATGGTGTTTAGGGTTAGGGTTATGGTGTTTAGGGTTAGGGTTATGGTGTTTAGGGTTAGGGTTAGGGTTAGGGTTAGGGTTATGGTGTTTAGGGTTAGGG
>MJUT01016238.1:419433-468685 GCA_002080005.1 Gigantidas platifrons | reverse complement strand
TTAGGGTTAGGGCTATGGTGTTTAGGGTTAGGGTTATGGTGTTTAGGGTTAGGGTTATGGTTAGGGCTATGGTGTTTAGGGTTAGGGTTAGGGCTATGGTGTTTAGGGTTAGGGTTAGGGTTAGGGCTATGGTGTTTAGGGTTAGGGTTAGGGTTAGGGTGTTTAGGATTAGGGTTAGGGTTATGGTGTTTAGGGTTAGGGTTAGGGTTAGGGTTATGGTGTTTAGGGTTAGGATTAGGGTTAGGGTTAGGATTAGGGTTATGGTGTTTAGGGTTAGGGTGTTTAGGGTTAGGGTTAGGATTAGGGTTATGGTGTTTAGGGTTAGGGTTAGGATTAGGGTTATGGTGTTTAGGGTTAGGGTTAGGGTTAGGGTTATGGTGTTTAGGGTTAGGATTAGGGTTAGGGTGTTTAGGGTTAGGGTTAGGATTAGGGTTATGGTGTTTAGGGTTAGGATTAGGGTTATGGTGTTTGAACAATATTTCAGTTAGATGGTGGCGGTCAGTTTTATAGTTGGAGGAAGCGGAGAACACCACAGACCTGCCGCAAGTCTACAAAATTAATTTATTATGCAACATACTATACACCATCCCCACCTTAGAAGTGTAAATAAACATCTGATGAGTGAACGGCTCGTGATAGTGTGCCTATGATGGGGAATTGTTTATATTTTGCATTACCAAATGATTTTATTTTATATTCATGATATTTTTATATAATTTATACACTAGAATAGGCAGTGCTTACTTAACCCACTATTCTGGCCAACACGGTCATGCCCTTGCCATGTTTATCATAAAGATTACTTTTACTTTAAAACCATAACATGGTATGTTATATTGACCATGACAAAATAAGTATCAAATAAAAATATAACTAGGCTATTGCTTGAACCTATGAATAATGAAACGAACGCTGGTTATCCGGGAAAATTCGAACAAAACATTTTCGATAAAACGGACAACACAAACACAAAATCAGCAATACTTTTTTTTTATAAGCACATGGTGTCACTTTAGTTTAAAAGGATGACACATGGTCAGCAAACGGAGATTAATTTTTCTTTATGTAAAGAGACGATGGAATAGTAATTTTATGTTCAATGTTTATAAGTTTTAATACATTTATTACCATTTGTGAAATATCTAAATTATAGTACATTTGTATACAGAAATGAACAACCACACATAGTTAAAATATCAAATATAAATGCTGGTAGTTGTTAGTTTTACTGACTGAATTATAAAACCCATTAAGACATTCAAAAGCTGTCACAAAAAGACACAAAAAGACAACAATGGTGAGTTCAGATGTACATTCAAAACATTTAAACAAGGTATCGAAACGGTTTCCTTGTGAACCCATAATATACTTTCTGTATATGTCGCCTGGCTGAGTTCACATACTTAGTAATAATATATATTTATCTGTCATTTTGTTTTCATTTGTCCAGCGTTTTCTTGTGTCCAGCGTTTTCTTGTGTCCAGCGTTTTCTTATGTCCAGGAAACGTTACAAAGACGACATATATATTATCAATTATTATAATATTTCAAGCAGATGAAAATAAAAAAAAAATCTTCTCTTTCGTCTTTGTGAGATGCTTGTTATTAATTTTATTTTTTGCTGTTCCATGTCTACATTCAAGAATCTATGGTTTGTGGAAAATTGAATAAAAGAATTTGAAACGTTCAACACATTTTTAATGATAAATGAAAAAAAAAAAAAGCTACCTGGCACCTCCGTCAGCACAATTCTAATAAATTCGAATAGAAAAATCGTAGTAAAATACATATCAATCTGATTAATGTATACTGTGTTCACTCTGTCATGTATTATATGTTGTATATATGTCCTCATGTTACACAATTTGTGTCTGAATGTTGTAGAATAAACTTGTCAAACTTGTCAAATGATTAAATATAATGTTTGTTGTATCTTTTTTGTTTTTATTTTACTTTGGCCATAAATTAACATTTTTTTTAAATGATGCAAGAAATATTTCATTTTAATTAGATTGAACACACATGTACATGACCACTTACTTTTCTGACTTAGCACAGGTACTTCTATAAAAAAAAAGTGGCGGGGTTATACTAGTTTTCGGGCCCAAACATCCACTCTGATTGAAGTGATGCGATCAAAAAATTGCTTTCGACGTGTGAGTAAAATGGCAACTATCACATATAAATGAGTGAGTAGCGATGTTGTAAAAAACGCCCGAGTCCGACTCTTGAACTTCATACATGATATATTTATTCTACGTGACAAAGAAATTGTTCTCACTAGATAGTACACAAGGACATTGGAAGACACAATAGGGAAACAATGGTAAACTTTGAACTTAATTGCCAGTACCAGTTCATGTCATCTGTACACAAATGATAGGATACTTTTCGACAAGGTGTTGATATCTTCACAAAAACTTTTGAAAGATAAGATGAGACGCTTGATATCAAAACAGAAGATATATCATCTAAAAACAAAGGTCAATAAAAGGAGCTGAAAGTCTGACATAAAGAACTCGATCTCAAATTAACAAACGGTCTCAAAAATCTGTAAAATCATCTATGATCTATATTAGTCATTTGTATAAAAAGTGACTAAGTACATACATGTTTATCTTTTTAATGTTTAACTTGATACAGTTATTCCACAGCTGGTGGAGAAACACCTGACATACAACAAACATATCAACATGTATGTATAAAATATGACTTTAACAACTTGTTATGTATCCTTCCTTTGTGTGTGTGTTTGTGTCCGTCTCTGTATGTTTATTATTTGTTTTTCATCCCTAAAGAAAGTTTGAAGTTGTCAAAGTGGTAATAAGAAGCCGTAAGTCGACAATACAATGGTTAAAAGAAGAGGAGAAAAGTACAAACAACAATCTACAAAACGTTACACAGAAAACTAAAGATCGAGTCACACGAACCCCACTGTAAAACGAGGATGAACTCATGTGCTCCGGAAGGGCTTGTAGTTTCTGCTCCGCATGTGACGCCCGTCGTATTACTGTTAAACATATGAACATTATCTGATATAGAAATAGTGTTGGACACAACTATGGGTAAATAAATACGAATAACACAAATAAAACATATTTTTTGTTTGCTGAAACCCCAAATTTTAATCCACAGAAATTTAGAAATAAATTTTTAGCAGTTTTTTTGCCTTAAAAGAAACAAACTAGAATATTTTAGTAACGGCCTAACCATATCTAATATTCAGATATAGAGCTTAAAATGATTGATCTAAGAAATATGTGAGGAAAATTAAATGTGAATAAAGGCCACATTACAGAAAAAAGAAGAGCCACTGAAGTTCTAATTTTAATTAGATTGGTTAAATAAAATTATTTGATGAAATATTAAATTCCAAGTATGGGATAAGAAGATGAAATAGAAGATTAACCCCTCGTAGAGCAAAAAAAAATCACATTATATAGTATTAGTATACATGTAGCACCTAATTTATAATTACATGTATTATATTTTGTTGTTTTTTGGAAAAAGTGGATGACAAACTATTTCTTCTTCCGGTTCGTGGCGTTCTAAATTTCATTCAGTTTAATTTAATAAATGTCCATTTAAAATCATTTTAATTTAAATTTATTATGCAAATATCTTGATTAGTCAGAGTGCTTTTGACTTGTTTTCGCTTTTTTTTTTACTTGCGTTATCTAAAAATAGAAAAAAAAGAAGAAAAAAAAGGGGGGGTGATTTACCAGTATGTTTTTTCTCGGTTTTGGTTGACACTATAAAATATCTGTAAAAATGAAAGCATTCATGTAGTACACGTCAGTTGTCGGCCGTTATTCCTTACCAATATAACTGACCGCCACGATATAACTTAAATATTGTTTAAAGTGCCGTTAAACACCATAACCCTTACCCTAATCCCTATTTCCTTACCATTTGATATTACTCGAGGAGTCTCACGTGTATTTTCCTTCTTGTTCGCTTATATTCGCTCCCGCACGTGTTAAATACATGTAATTCTAACTATTTAAGTACTTCATTTTTAGTGCCTGGTAATGAACGACCGGGTTATTATGTGCCATGCTGTTGAACTTTTATTCGTGTCATATATATCATCAACGTCATGTAATTAACAGTACGTGCCTTAATGAGTGCCAAATTCCTTGGAATTTATGTCGTATTCGTAGTCTTAGTGCCAGAGCACCTGGCTCAAGTTGTATTTGGAGCAAATATATAGTTATTATAATATTATTGTATGTTTAGTTTTAATCAAAACAAAATATGATAAAAGACAACATCTGGGGGTGGAAATAGCAAGTATTGCATTATAAAATTAAAATATTTCATATTTGATATGAAAATAAAAAAAAATATAAGAAATCGTGTCGCACAATTTTTAAGTTTCATAAATTATGAAGCTCTTCCTCTTTATATATATTTATTTAGAAAGCTATCCCTTTACAACGAGGGAAAGCGTAATAGAAGCTGTGTCTAAAAGTACATATTGTTATACATATTCAATATAGAAGAAGAAGATACTTATATTTACCAATTATGGGCCCACGAGGGGCATAAATATTCACATATATAGTTATTTAAAACATAACATATGCTTAACAAAGACAAAGATACAATAACATATACATTGTACTTATAACATGTCATTTATATCCTCAGTGTGGTTGATATGTTTTAATATATCCAGCTATGTATATTTACATAACATGATTAAAAAAAAATAGATAATTACTATATTGACTAGTTATAAAAGAGCTTTTCTCAATAAAATATGATATGCATAAAAATGTTTCATTCTTTTTTTTAAAGTTCATCAGTTGCATCTTGCATAAAAATATATTATTAAATAGACAAACGCACGTCTAGAAATATTTGATATGAATTTAAAAAAAAAATGAAACTAACGGATGACCACCTTGTAATCAATTTGTAATTAACATACATTGGAATCGACAGGTATGATCAGCTCTTATTATTTTAAATATTAAGATTGTCATTGACAAAGATGATCCGCACCTCCTCATATCAGTCATGGGGAAATACATTAATTTGTCACCAGGGTTGACGCATCTTTTAAAACCACAGACTACGCCCAGTAGATGACCAGTCAGACGCACAGATGTTGTCTCTGTAATATTATTCTAATGAACGCCTGGAAAATCGCGATGATGACTGTATTACTCATTCATATTCAATCAATATTATGGTCAATAAAAACGAAGATTTAATCTGTGTGTCAATAACCGTTAGATTTTAATATTATTATTTTGGTCAAGTAATACTTGTTATAATATATTAGACCTTATATCGTTTCATCGTTTTTAATGTTTATATCTACTTATCAGTTACTTAAAAAAGACTTATTGTTAATGCGGGTCAATCATTTTTATTTAACGGATGATCTTAGTTTGAGTTGCGCCCCTTTGCCTTCAAAAAAATATAGAGCGACATGCATTGACAAGTTGATTTGTTAGTAAATATTGAGACCACGTGTTCATTGTGTATTGCTTTTGACAGCTGATAATACTATACAGGTATATGATTTAAACTACGTTTTTAAATATACAATATATATATTCTATAATTAACTCTTTGGAAATACGTGAAATTTTCATAATTTATGCTTCTATAAGTTATTTTATTAGAAATTCCACTTTTCAGAAAAAATCAATTTAAATATATTACGATGTTTCAGTATTGTCTTTCTCCATATTTTACAATATATATATATATACATATATATGTTGGCATTGTCTTCTTATTAGCATTAGAATATGACGTACTCTATGTTATGACACATATAAATATTTTTAGAAGCAAAAGACTTTGTATCCACGACTAGACCACTGGGTTGTCTGATTTGTTCCTTGCAGACATACGTCATCAGCTCGAGAATAACGCGGGAATTGGCAGATATTTGTTTTCAGACACTTCGTCAGCTGATCATAGTGAAAATTTAACTTCCGAACTTAACAAACATGTTGGAAGGGACTTTATCTCCAAAAATGATTTTTGATGACAATAACAATAATACTGAAGATGACGGGTCAGTGTTTTATGAAGATGTACAATTTGCAATGGCTACAAAAGAGTGCATGAAAACGGGAACATTTTTACCGTTATTGAAGGAAGAGCTCAAATGCAAAATTCTTGCCAAATGTCACGAAGAAGGGAAGGAGCTTGCCGTGGACATAGGAAAGAAAACACCCCCACCTAGGAAAAGGGTAAGGACCTTTTTGCCATAATATTTTTCTTTTAACAATATTTAACATTAACTATCCCCCCATCAATGTATTTCATTCCACATAATTTTATTTGATAATTTCCATAATAATGCGCATTTAGTTATAAATCACACGATTACAGTCTTCATTTACCCCATGACATGACATGTTTATATAAATTACATCTTGCATTTATCATTTTTCAAACCAACAGATGCATGTCTTCTATTTTAGCTAAACATACTAGTAATTTATATTAGCCTCATCCAGAAACTCCGTAACAATTGAAACTCATATTGTTAATTTCAAAAAACGGTCTGCAGAACTGAACAGTTGAAACTTTCGCTAATTTGTCAAATTATGATGGTTTATTGAGAATAAAAGATATACTGATATCTAAGATAACTGTAAAGCTAATACTTAAATTTCGTTACCAATGCACCCCTTATTAAACGGAATTTTACGGATATAGTTGTTATACTTAAATCAATTTAAAAACAATGAAGTTGATAGTCAATAAATATATATTTTTTAATATTTTGCATTATAATTTTTTATTGAATATTTGTACAACCCCCCTTTTTTTCTTCTTATGTATCTATAGATATTTTTCTTGTAATATTCTTATAGACTTGAACTTGCAGACATTGAACTCTGTTAGTTGGATTAATAGAAATATTTGCCTATGACATAATTACTTGTATTCCAACCTTACAATACATACTAAGTCTATGCTTAAGTTCTCTCTTTTTCTTGAAAAAAGAAAATTAAAAACCAACCGAAATAACTTATAAATGTTTATAGAAAGAACTGTGTAATTAGAATGATTCTGATGCAATAAAACCGGCATATTTCTAATTTCTTCTTCTTTTATATAAGATATCAAAAATCATATTCCATGCATGTTTCAAGTGTTAACAGGTGTTTTACATAGAAAATATTTATGAAATAATTTTTTCCTATCATATTTAACATTTTCGTAAGATATTTTACTCTAAAAATATGCCATGCCTTAGCCTTTCAAACCACATTTTATTATTTTCTAAAGTGAGTAAACGGAAATGTAATATTTTGATCTTTGTCCTTTTATAAAGTAAAAATAAATATTTGTTTTATAATGTTTAATTTTAAGGTAAAATGAATTAGCCTACATAGTCATATAAAATAATATACTTTTAACTTAATTTGATTGTTTTAAAAAAAAAAGAAGTTCTATTCACTGGAATAAACTAAAAATTGCATTACAGTTCCTTTCTATTTTCTTTCTTTTCTTTTATAATTAATTTTACAAGATTTCAAGATTGTATTAGTACTCTCAGTTAGTTGCACTGTAACAAGAGGCAACATATACAACAATATAATAATGGTAAACAGGGCAAATTCACAAAGAATAAAAAAGAACACAAGGTGGAACCAACGACAAAGAAAATTGTGTTGAGGTCATTTACGAATTCTGTGAGAAAAATTTGAAGATCGAAAACCCTAAAATGAAATTTATTATTTGATATTTGTTATGCTAATATAATTAGCATAATAAATATCAAATAATATTTTAAGGAACCGACACAAAATCTATTGTAATGTAATATTCATAATAGAGAAGTTTCACAAAATCTACTCATGTAAAAAAAAAAATACCAAGGAAATATGTATTTGTATTTTCAAGTATTCAAAAATACTTACAATTTTAATTTTTGGAAATAACTGTTTCAGACAAAATAATAATTGTTCATTATAATATAATATACAATCGAAAAACATGGGACATACATATTAGGGTGCTTTGAGAGATTTCACTGTAATGACAGAACAGGACAAATATATGAATAAATAATACAGACAGTATTGAATCTTTTTAAAATACACTAATATTTACAATACTAAGTAAGTATAAGACTTCTGAAGATCCATTTATAATTCTGATGAAATGTTCAGGTGAAAATATACCTATTTTATAAATATATATATATACAAATATACCTGTAGATAAAAATACATGAACTTTTAACTCGCCATACACTTATCATAAAATTATATTTATTTCATGGTGTTTACAAATATTACACTAGATAAGGGTTTTTGGTGTTTAACGCCACTACTCTAGATAAATTAATTGCATAAAGTTCATAAAAACAGTTACTAATTAGTATTAAATACAAGCTTTGAAGTGAGGGGTAATTTTTTTTTAATGTTTTGTTGATATTGTGGAATTGTTGACCATCAATGTTTAAACTTTCTTTTCGTAAATATAAAAAAAAAACAAGTACACCAAAATGTCTTACCGTTATATAGGGAAGATGTTATCCTGCAAAATATCACGATATGGAATGAATAACAGTATCAGATCAATAGGAAAGATGACTGGTTCTTGAAATATTTTCGTTTTGAGGATCGGTCTTAAACCACAGAGTGAGATACAACGAGTTTGCCCTCAATGACTTTGACTTATTCCAGGCTAAATAGTATGGTACTATATTACTGATAAACAACATGTGTAAATATGTACTTTAATATTAAGCTAATTAATTGTGTTAATTGAAAAAAAACGAGTGCATTTTGACTAATGCTTCTAATATTTCATATTGTGTCTCAAAAATCAATAACATACTTTCTGAACTTCTAGGGTTCGATCAAAACAAACTCTGGGTGTTCTTTGTCATCAACAGTCGTTTCTATCTTTAAAATAAGGGGTAAAAACGTGGATTCTGAGTACATAACCGTTAAGATCAAATGCAAGTATTTTATGTAATCTTATCTTGTGAAATGGAATATGGGAGACAATACCCACGATATAAGCTGAAATACTGCTAAAGTTGGCTTTAAACACGTATCAATCAATCAATCAATGGGAGACAACTATCTCAAATAAAAGCCAAAAAATCTATTTTTATCACATGCACATAACACAGGAATAGGAAGCAAATTAAAATCTATGATGAATAATAGATATAGATCTATTAATAAATTGAACGTTTTTTCTTTGTTGTACTTGAACTTTTTTGTTTTTCTGGTCCAATGACTTAAGTGACACTACTTTAGTTACCGTTTTATGGTCTACATCGTCTTCACCATATTTATAATTCATGCGTGATTTTGACACATCGTTATTAATTTAATAGAAAACTGTTTTTAACCTAACAACATTTAAAATTAAAGGTACATTTACATATGAATGTAATTTACTAGTGTTCGTGAAATGATAATGCTATAATTATATGATTGTAAAGAATAAGTTAGATCAATTACTTATATGTACCGTAATGATTCAATGAAGGTTTAATGTTATTTTGATTATAGTGGGGGCAATGGCAGTCGCGTACAATGGGCCAATGGGTATTTAAATGAAATAAGGAAATGATATTAACAAAGCGATTCACTCGATAATCTTGAGATCGGAGGGCAGATTAAACTATAAGTTACACCCTCAAACAAAGTTCTATTTTGTTAGTTTCAATAAACTAACAACATTGTCAATATTTATATCTGATCAATCCTTTGTATTGACTATCATTCATGTACAAAAGGAGAGAAGGTAGCTTATTTTGGGAGGAATTAAAATAGGACTAGGAGCTTATATGTGGGCAAAATGTATTAACATTGTGAATCATGCAACATAATGGGAAACGAAAAAGCGCCCTCAGGGGGCACAGCAGTGTCTGTTAGTAACCTTCTCAAGAAAACAATGACATTGATTCAAAGCAAGTCATTGCCCGTACATGAAAGCAAAATGACATAAAAAATTGTAACATTTTAAATCGAGTTCCGTTATAGAAACACTCGGATGATTTCAAAGCCAGTGAAAAAGAATTAGTTTCAATTAAACCCCGCTAAGAAACATTACAATGAAAGAAAGTATTATTTTTAATTAAGATCCGTATGAAAACATCCTCATGGATGAAGGAATTATTTTCAATAAAGACCTACTAGAAACATTTTAGAGAGGGTTTGTAATTGGGATTCCATTACCTGGTTTAACCCGCCACATTTGTGTTTGTCCCTGGATTTCCACCGGCATATGTCATGGTCTTTTTGTGTTCAATCATTTGAGGTGAGAGGTAGTTGTTCGGTTAAATTGGTTGAATTATTGTCTGTTGCTGTTAAAACTTCTTTTTTACAATCATGAAATAGGATACTATTTTCAATTGACCTCTTGCTCCTTTCCGATTTGATTCTAAAATTAATCTTTTTATACTGTCCTATACGAGTTATTTCCCTTACGACGAGCAAACAGGTGCCTGGTCTAAGTAGGGCAATGGAATGGACAACGAATTTGAGCATAGTTTTCTCATAATTTGTAGATATATTAACCTTGTAAAAAGCAAGAGATAATTTCATGGCAAATAGAAAATTCACACGTTGTTACAACATTAGAATTTTGAACAGATTATGGGGGGGGGGGGATATGTTATTTTCATTGAACTGTGCATGAAAGAGAACCCTTTTGTCTACATTAAAGGGAAATAATTCCTGTAAAACATACAATTTTAGAATCAAAGTTGATAATGTGCAATTGATCTATTGATCTATTATTTAAATACCCTTTGACACAAACTCATGAAAGCAAATTAACATGGGAAAAGGCTTCTCCCCCACCCCCAGTTAAGTATATTTTCTACATCTATTTGATTTTTGACATTAGCCTACTGTTGTAAAGTAGACCATGCAAGTGTATGACACACATCATGTCATATCATGATCCAGTGAGAGTAGTATGACATCGACCTGTTACCTTTATCTGTAACAACTGATATCTAACTGATAGTACAAATACAATCTTTACTTACTTTCATTATGTAAATATAGAAGATTTGAACATTTACACTTTCCTTGCCAAAAAGACACTTGTTTTGCCCCGGTGTCTGCTTTGCAATGGTACCTAGCAGATATTGATAAGCATAAAATGTGATTTAATTTTTATTATTCCCCTTTTCACATTTTAGCTACAACCAGATGAAGAAAAGAAATTAGAAAAAAGAAGAGAACAAAACAGAAGAGCAGCCAAAAAATTTAGAGAGAGAAAACGTAGCGAGACAGATAAACTGGAACAGGTACATAGTAACATCCGATTGTACTTATATTAATTATACAGTGTCATTGTGATAAGATAAGATACAGATACAACCGTAACGGTGGGAAAGATAAGATACAGATACAACCGTAACGGTGGGAAAGAAGACTTCAACATAAATTGCGTAGTAATTTATTTTATTTAGGGATGGGGGGAGGGGGGACTTTCTATATTTTGTCTTAAAACCAATTCCACTCACCAAGAAATTAACCATAAAAAATTATCTAAATTATATCAAGTATACAAAGTATACAATAAAAACGAATAAAACTGCGAAAAACAGTGAATAAATCAGAGGAAATCTATTTAATTGTCTTTGTTATCATTTAATTAATACTACTGGTGTTGTTATCATAATGATGTGTTTTTTTTTGTCTTATGCACTATTATCATCACCATCTACTTATAACACAGCATGCATAAAACTCGATAGAGAGTAGTTAATCAATAGATCTAATAATATTAAAGTATCGTGATTAGTGTTTAAATTGTATAAGATTTTAAAAATTTATGAGCACAATTAAAATGATACAAATTTAGAGTTTGTACATTTATTTTTAAACAACAATAAAAAAAATTTATCAATTGAACGGAAGAATAATTAAGCAGTGATGTGGCTACATTTCAAGGTTAACAATCTCTCTGATTCACTGTAATATGTCATTCTGGATACATACAAGGCAGAAACTTACAAAAGCTGATGCTATTCTTCGCTTTATCCAACAACCAAAGAATAAAGACGGTACATAATAGCTTCAAAACAAAACAGAGACACGTATGACCGAATGGTTAAGGTCGTCTGCTTCTGGTCACAAGCCTAACACTACTGACAACTTCATGTCCCAGTACCCACTTTAAGTGTAAAGTTTCCAAATTCCTACCCATGACTGGGAGTTTCAACGTTCATATCGGTATAGTTATCTGGGCTTTTCTTTCCCATGAAGTCCAATAGTAGTTACGATATACGTGTAACATTACTTAGCTTCGAGATCGTAGCTCTAGTCGGTCATTTCTTTCTCGTAGTGTAACTCGGGTTAACTCTATTGTAAGATTGCGCAAGTTACGATTCCTACGAGGTCGGACCTTTCGAGTATAATATAAATTCATTTGTGCAGTTTTCGGTTGGGTAAATTGTTATTGTTTCGTTCGTGAATTTTTGTTGCATTGAAACGTTGCTGAAAGTGATAATAAACTAAAACAAAAACCATAACCCTAATAAAAATCACAAACATAACATTAAACAATACAATATCAGGTATATTACTGTGTGGTAGTTCACTACCAGCTTGCCAAATACGGCTATTGCTTCAATGGATTATTTATTTTTGTTGTAATTTTCTCTTGCAGGTGACATCCGACCTCGAATGCAACAACGAGGAACTTCGTAAAGATATCAGACGGCTGTCCACAGAGCTAAATGAGCTGAATTCTCTATGGAAATCACACATTTGTGTAGCACATCAGATAGTTTATAACGACCCAAGGACCTTGGACACGTCTTGAGACGGTTATGACATTTTACAACATTACTGTGAACAAGATTACACAAGATGATCTGATGACTCTGTCACACATACTGACAGGATAAAAGCAGTGATCTGAACAATTAATTCACAATTATGATCTATGTGTATTGTCTTTGATGACAAATACATGCCATTTAAAGATCTTTGTATTTGACAATATTGTTCTCCACAAAATTTAAATCTAGTGATAAAGAAAAATCACACGAGTTAGGAGGCAACAATCTTAAGAAATTATTAATAATGATGGCTATGACATGTATTTTAATACAAGCCTATCTTATTTATCTAAAATCGTTATTTTTCTTTTTGTGGGCAATTTTAATATCTTATAATAATAATAGAACAATTACAACATAAATGAAGCAAAGACATGAGACAAAGAAAATAAAAATACATGACAGTGAAAAAGGGCCCATCATATAGTAGCTACCATGACATAATCATAAATATGCATTATGTCTCCTTCCATTATATACACATATAGTTAAATGATTTCAAATGTATCTGCTCACTATATTATATTCAGGGAAATCATCAGCGGCTTTCAGGGTTCACCTAGAAATTGGAAGATAATAGCACCCTAAAATAATTTTCAACCACCATATACTTCAGACTCAATATATTACCATGATTATAAAATATACATTTGATAATTTTTGTACCCAATCAATAGAATAACCCTAGTCATTTTATAAGGCATTATATTTATTTAAAAAAGAGATAGAAAATACTTAATGGCTAATTATTTTGGTCTAATCTTTGACAATTTGTTAGGAAGGACATCATTATTATTACCCCACCCCATATAATGTCTAATGAAAGGTGGAGATTTATAATATCGTGTCTCTTTTATCAACTACATAATCATTCAAATCAGTTGAAATCGAAAAATTTTGCTGTTCAAATTTGTTGATTTCAACTGGTACACCCTTTACTATTATCTCCATGTTACAAACGGGTCTTTATTTATACCATAAGTATATCACAACCATATACCATCTAAATTGTCGACTAGAGGTGCGTATTCCACACTGACATATTTCAAACAAAAACAACACGGGTAACTAGCTAGAGGATGTTAGTATTCGCCATTGCTAAAGAAAACTGGATTGCATAAATAAAAAGGTAGTTATCTAAATCTAGTTTGCAGGATAATCGTCATCAGGTACATAGAGGCTTCAAGTCAAACGATTGAAAAGCCATCTAATTCAACAAGGCTTTAAGAACAAGTAAAGCTAAGGACTTAAACATTGGAGAAATGCTATACCATCTCTTTCAAATAGTTTTTTTTCTGGGAATTTAAATTGAATTAATCCAACCATAAAGTAAATTAAAACCAGTTCTATGTGGTTCATTTTGGCAGAAAAGGTTTTAAACTTTGAACAACAAACGAAAAATACCCAAATGAATGCGATGGACTAGGAAAGGTTTTCAGCGGTTTCTGTCAAAAAGAAGATTTTGCATTGATAATAATACAATACATAATAAGCATAGCAGGCTGTCAAGTGTCCTATTTTTTCCCACTTCTTATATTTTCCTGTATTAGGGCTAAGATTCCTGTATTTTCCTATATTCCAGTACAAAAAAGAAAAAAAAATGGATAATGAAAACAGTGAAAGCTGTGGATTAAGTTCTTGATATTGGTTGTTTGTATCAGTAATGGGGAATATGAAAAACAACAAAGTGTAAATTTAATGTATACATTTTTTTGTATTTCAATGGAAAGGATGTGTATACATGTATCTTTGGTGTTTTTGATGTTTTCAATATTCAAAGTTATTCACAGACAACCAAATCTGTATCATTGAACTGACAACATGCAGCAATAGTAGAATATGTTATGTTAAAGTTAGTTAGCAATGTGCCTCCTTCAGAAATAAGAGCTTGCATTTGGATGTACCTGTCAAAACAGTGTATTGTATTGTTTTACAGACATTTCCAGCACACTGTATAAGTATATATACACAGCTACTTTTGCAACAATACTTTTCATGTACAATTAAAATATAGTACTTTTATTGTACCATAAATTTATATTACTATTCTTGTACTACTTATATATATTGTACAATATTTGTACTAAAACCTTTTTGTATTTTTATTGTACTATTCATTTATTGTACTATGATTGTATTACTAATATGTACACGTATTGTACAATGTTTCAATGTCAATATATAAGTAGTACAATCATAGTACTATAAATTAATAGTACAATAAAAGTACTAAACGGATTTAGTACAAATATTGCACAATATATTAGAAGTACAAGAATAGTACTATTAATTGATGGTACAATACAAGTACTATAAATTGTATATAAAAAGTACTGATGCGAAAGTAGCTGTGTACAGGTATTTCTGACGATCAGCTGTTATTTCTAAAGGAACATATTTTAAACACTATGTTTTTCAGGAGAGAAATTCTTGAGTAAGTAAGAGTGAGAGGCAAAGGACTACATAACTTTTATTAAACGGATTTATTAAACGGATTTTTTCAATCTTACATTATCCAAAAACAATTAAATGGTTGGTATCTTAGTGGTTTTTTTTTATCTATTCAATGATAATAATCAATGTCAATTTTTATTGTTAAAAAGCATATGTTTGATGAAAAAAATTACGTGTCATCATTTGTACACTGGTCTTTCTAATTAAAATGGGAAGAGCTAGGGTTGGCTCTAAAGGGAGGTGGAAGCCAATTTTTAGTTTTCATGTAACATGTATGGGTATAATTGCCTCTTCAGATGATATATTTCTCCTATATTTGAAAACAGAAATTCCTATAGTTTTTGTAACTTTATTATATTTTTCCCCTCAAAAGTTGCTTGACAGCCTGGCATATGCTTGCTTATTATTGGACAGTAGTGTGATAGAGGTGGCTACCAGACATGCACTCGAGGAAGTGCAATATTTGACAGCACTATGGGTTTCAGCCACATAACAAAGTTCATAAAAATATGCCCAATATCACTATTGATATCACATTAACTATGTTTTTTTTTGACAAATCGAATATAAAACGTGATTACATTTTTTAAAAAGACAATTTTTACTCATAATCATGTTTTGTTTGTCTTCTAATGGCATTATCATTTTTTTCAAATCAATGTATTGTAAAAATCTATATTTCCAATTGATCTCAATGGTGCATGTAAATAATTATATATATATTTGTGTTTAAAATATCATTTGTTGAAGTTTTCCATATGATCTCTCTAAGTGTATAGAAATATATATATTATCATACATCTCTTCATTTGTATCTATTTTATTCATAGACTAATTAAAATTCATTAGTATTTTCAGTATAAAAATCAACTGAAAAATACAATCAAAATATTAATCAATTTTATCTTACTATTCCCAATATTTTGAAATTTGCACACACATATACAAATATGCACAAACACACACACACCAGAGTAGACTCGCACACAGTTTGTATTTGAAAAACTACAAGCAAACGAAACAAAATAACAACATGCAGTACTGACAATAATGACTTTGAAAAGGAGTTATAATATATAAACGTGGATACGGTCTGGTATCAAATTCCGGAAGAAATACTAGAAGTATATCATCTTACTTAACCAAGTTTGGTAAAGGATATAGAGAAGGAAGTTCTATAGTAGATCAATATCCCATAGACATTCATGGAGACTATTATATTGTTTCCGTAACCCCTAAAGAACAAGGGATCGTTTTATTATCTCCATTACATGACCCAAAAGGGATAAGGGGGATCTTTTGATGACTTTCTTAATAGAGATGACATATGAATATTCCCCATTACACAGAACAGAATTGTCAACTAGCTATAACATACATTAATGTGCAAATGTCCTCTGTTTTCATTCCGAGAAATTAAAGCACGATCAAGTTTGGAACCTGAACTGGGCACTATGGACTATTCCTAATGACCTAACCCACAGAGCAGACCAGTGCGTTCCTAGATGGAAGAAAGGGGTGTCCTCTCGGTGATGGTTATCAAGCTATGACATGGAAAACATGATGTAGACCATTGTGGGTAACGTGTTTGGAGAGAAGAAGCATTGCAGCCTCTACAAAAGGCTAAATGTTTTGTCCTTACCCTACTCCCCAACATTTGCAGTGGCAATAAAAAGTCGTTGCCTAGGTTGTCTAATTCCTCCCATTAGGTCTGAGATTCCTTAAGAAGAAGTAGTACTGTAGTTTGCCATTAAGCAAACGATGAACAGGAGTTGTTTTATTTTGAATGTAAAACCTTTAAATACAAGTAGAAGTGATGTTTGATCCTGATGTCTTTTCATTTTATTGGTCATTATATGGCAAAATTGGTGGAATTTCGAGGTGTTTTATTTCATTACGAACGCTCAGGATATTACAAAATTGCTCTGCATTGACATATTATAATTGTACATGTTTATATAATATACCTGTATGTAATGTGCCAACACATTATATACATTCATGTCTGTTTTTATAAAGCAAGTCTTTCCCAATGTTGGTTTTCTACTCGCACACGTTTCAAAGCATACATAGTATTTATGAACATAGTTTACCGACAGAGTAACAACAATAACTAATGTGGCGTAAAACTCAAAATGTCAGCATTAATAAAACGTAGATATCAAATTTAGTACGCACAACGTGTTTCTGGAATAACCTTCATCAGGTACACTCAATATCGAAAGGTTGGACAGCCAAATAACATAAAAAGTTTTGCGAGCAAGTAAACCAAAGGGCCTAAATAGGATCGCCAAAATCGGATAAGGTCACATATCCCTCATGGATGAGAACCTTAGTTTTAGTAATACTTTCATTATTTAGAATCTGTAGATTTCAATGATAGATATATCTATTAAACCATGTCAGTGTGTACTAAAATGACAAATAAAAAATCCCAAATTGTCGGAACAGTTCCAAAATGCAATAGAAAACCGTAGAGAGAGGCACAGTTCATACCCCTAACACACAAATATATGACCGTTCACATCCCTGGCTTGTATCAGGCACATCAATAAAAAGTTTGGGGTTAACTAGTTTATGCCTCCACCATACCCCCTTCCCCCACTAAAGAAGAAGCAAAAGCTATAATCTCAATATTACATACCTTAATATTTACGGATTCTGATTACCCCATTGGTTAACTTCAAACTCTTCTTAAACGTGCATGTGATTAAGGAGGAAGAATTACGTCAGATAATCTATATTTCATGTATATTAATTTCATATGTTGTGGTCTTTATCTTCTTTATAACTTCAAATTGCACATATTATATTACCATTAAATTTCATTTGTACGAACAATACTTATATTGTTAACATACCAAAAAAGCAACCAACGATATTGCACCTGGCCATAAATGTGGACAAAAATCATGCAATTCTACTCGATCGTATACTATATGGAATTTGGGGCACACTTCTACCAGGCATTGAAAACAATTCATCAATGTTTTATAATATTATATATAAACATTACACACAACGGTTAATGGTGAACAATTAAACAATTTAGTTCATAGCTTGATATACTATACAATACAGAAATGTAAAAGTCGCATAAAAGATCAAGAACATATCGACATACAACAAAAAATTGAAAAAAACGTTTGAAGATACCAAAGATGTAATTAGAAACCGCAATTCACAGAAGGACAGACAACACAATGACCAAAGGAAAAAGGATAAGAAAAGAAACAATGATCTATAATGATCTACACAGACAACTTAAGCAAGACTAACCCCACAAAACAAAGCGGGGTGAATTCAAGTGCTTCAGAAAGGTAAATAGTTCCTGTCTCAAGACTCAAGAGAGGCTCACGTCGCGTTACTCTTGTCAAACATCTGTTGGTACAATGTAAGATGTGAATGAGAAGAGGACAGGATTGTGATTACGACAAAGAGAACATACTCGTTGTCATTTGTGACACTGATGTTCCATAGCGATCAACTAATACATGGAGGTCACAGTAACACTTTCGACGTGACGACTTCAACTTGAACACCTTGGTTCAGTAGCTCTCTTGTTAGCAACAACCTCCTATTAGAGAAATCATAATAGGAACCACACGCTCTCGAATATCATATAAGCTGAGATATATATATTCCATATGCAGGTGCTGCTAGAATGTTACAACTTAAACATGTACCAGACGCATTTCCACCTGTGAATTCCACCTGCTCCGATTTGAATAATAGATTATGCAAAAAGGGAGTATCTTTCGGAAATTTGAAGGATAAGGACTTATTCTTACTTTTCGTTTCCGTACCTCTAATCACAGACTACCCATTGAAATCGGTCGGTGGCAAAATATAAATCGATAGAATAGAGTATGTAATTTGTGTCGGGGAGAATAATTTCACTATTTATTCGAATGCACTGAATTTATTCATGCCAGAGCCAGATTGATTCTCCCAAAATACAGATGTAGTCCAAATACTGTAAAATAGTGTGCATTCATGTGTTCAACTTATGTGGTATATATAATGTTATTGATGAAAAAAGAAGTAGGAAAACTATATAATTTATATGATTTATACAGTAAAAATACTCGTCCTCAAATGAAATTGTCTTTAGATCAAATCAGAGAAATTCAACAGCAATTCCTAGGACATAGTGTATATTTATTTATTGACATGATATAAGCTTGCCATAAGTTTACAGTGTTGTTAACACTGTTTCTGAAATTGACCACCCTGTTCAGTTCGTGATAACCGATGCATGCTTCAAAGCAAATTTTGTTTTCAATATAAACATATTGTGTTAATGCAAAATAGTGATATAAAAATAAGTCACAGGCACTAAATTTTTAATTATTTAAAATTAGCTATGTCACATCTATGAGAGGCACAGATGTCATCATCTCAAAACTGACTACCGAGTAACCACGTTTTGTAACTATGGAATCGTCACAACCATTTGAAGAAGGGCATATATATTGAGACTTTTTTAATCAGAATAGCATATTTAATGATATAATTCAAAAACAAATATGACAACATTATATTTTATTATAGTTGTTGTAATTATTATTCAATGTTGAATATAATTTACTTTACGATCTAAATGCAGTTTGCGAGGAAATGTTATAAAGTTATGATTTACAGGAACGTCTATTATGCATTTCTATATCAGATGATGTTCGTGTCTTTTAACAGTAACATAACGGGTGTCTCATGTGGAGCAGGAACTACCAACCCTTCAAGAGCACCCGCTTTTACCCAAGGGCTTTAGTAGGGCTCGTGTTACTAGATCTCTAGTTTTCTGTGTAATGTTTTGTAGATCGTTGTGTGTCCTGTCCTTTGGTCCTTAATGATTCTCCTTTAAAACATGTGAAATGATTTAAAAATAACACTGAATCTACTCCACATATAGCAATAGTAATTAATCCCCACTGTTCTTATTATAAGACATATGTTAACGTGCATGCTTAGAGTGAACCAATGATTGTTGTTTAATAACATCAAATCATCAAATTTTCAGTTATATTATAACGAGAGCAAGTTTCTTTTATGAGATGATATTGATACCAGCAGCAATCGACACACAGCCTGCGGAATGTTGCGTAGATCATTTGTCCTTTTGTCCCTATTCTTTTGGCCATTGTATTGTCTATGTCCGTCTTCGATATACGGTTTCTGGTTACCCCTTTAGCATCTTCAAACTGTTCTATGTTGCTGTGTAGCATGGCCATGTTTAGACAAGGGACGTTACAACATAGTTCTGTCAAACAATTACAAAGGCTAAAAATACGTATAAGAACTAAATATTATCCTTAAGACGAAATAACAATGTCTTAACACGTATTTGACAACTGACAAGACATGGGAGATAAATATTGTATTCTGTAATAGTGCAGTTAAAAGTACTGTTTGTAGGAATTGTAAATTCCATGACTTTTTTGGGGAAATCATGCTTCTCCTGATTTTGATATATAATTTACACTTTTATTATTTTACAAAGTAAACAAAAAATGTATTTTTGGACGGTATTAATGTCTTTCCCCCATGCTATGCGTGCAAATAACCATTATGAGTTTTAAAAACATTATGTCCAACACGTTTTTATGCTTTTTATCAAATAACTGTTTTTTTTATACCTACATTGTACTCTTTATGTGTTTATTTTTGTGCACTAATAAAGGAAATCAATAATTAGATCTTATCTACTTGCAGCAAAATGGTTTCTGTAAATGGTATTATAATCTTAATGGTATATATGATTGCATTATATATATATTGCAGAAGATAAATTATATAGCCTCCCATTTGTTTGTTTCAATTTCGAATGAAAGGAATTCACCATCATAGAATGATATGTAGGACATTAAAAAGGCAATGAAATTAACAATATTGAAGTTTTATGTACATAGAACGGATATAGACATACTAACTCGTTTGATTGTCAGTGACTTAGTATTTTCATTACATAATGTTAATCTCTGTTTATTGTTTATTTATTATTTATGTATTTCGTTTAATCTTTACTATATTTGAAACAGTTAAATTTAGCTTCGAAAATTCAACGTTTTAATTTTATCACACTTTCCGAAAATGATTTCGCAAGGACGTTTTCCGAAAAGGTCAAGTGGAAATTTCCCGTTATGCTGTGTTTAATGAAAGTTAAAACTATCTATGTATATAGAATCACTTGATATGAATAATTCATAAAAAAATACAGACTCGAATAAAACAGACTAATGTCCAGAATAATATACCCGGTATCAATTATTGAAACAAAATCTTAAATCACGGTCTAATACAATGATTAACATAACTTACGTGCAGGTAAACAGGAATATACTGTTTTTCTTTCTTCAAAAATGAGAAATTGACAAAGGGAAAATATGAAGCATCCCGTTGATTACGGCGTACTTGGAAGAAGCCATAATATACATTTGATATGATGCATATTATTACTATCATCATTATTATTATTTTAAACTCATTCAAAATACTTAGATATGATTTTTATGTACCGGATTTTAGGCAAATGCACCTCCATTTACCATAAAAAGGGGTAGATATTTTGATGTCTCAAGAGACAAAATATTTTGTTTAGTTTGTAAATCTAAAGATATGCACTACAACGTAATGGCTACTCTGAACTAAAAGAGCAATTTGAAAACAAATGCATAATTTAACCAAATTCATACAGGAATCCAGTACTAAGTAAAAAAAAATGTATTCAATCATTAATTCCAAATCCACAGTTACACTCATATTGGCTTTCTCTTTGATAAGTTACTGTTTTAAAACGAGAAATAACATGATGATCATTGTAATAACGTGACTTAATGTGTATACTCTAATTGTTTATGACTTCTTACTTGGACCTTTGCTGTTAATTGTTTTTGACTTCTTACTTGGACCTTTGCTGTTAATTGTTTTTGACTTCTTACTTGGACCTTTGCAGTTAATTGATTTTGACTTCTTACTTGAACCTTTGTTGTTAATTGTTTTTGACTTGTTACTGGGACCTTTGCTGTTAATTGTTTTTGACTTCTTACTTGGACCTTTGCTGTTTGTTTAAAAAAAACGTTAAAGAAAACCGAAGTGGCAATCAAGAGTAGACAATCCACAGACACTGGTAACACTGTGCACACAAGACACAGGACGAAGACAAACAAATACAAAAACACAACACAGAAAACTAGACAGATGAACAACACTGATCCCACCAGCAAAAAAACAGGTGTAAATGAGTTTGAACCAATAAAATATGTTTATATGTATTTATATTGATATAGTTTTCAATGTGTTCGTGCATTGTAAATTTCTTTTAAACTTTTCACTATATTTTTGTATGAACATACTACAGTGGTCTATAATTAGGCCAATAATAAAAGTTCAATATAATAAAATATCAGACACCATAGGGATTATTATTAGTCATCGACACTTTCAGTAATTAAAAAGAGATGTTTTTCTGTGGTTTTGTGGTTTGGCTATTACTATAATACAAAAAGCCTTATCGGATGAACTTTAGTGTGGGAACTGGGTCAACTTGTAGCGCCACATCTGTTTTAAAAGGCTGGTTTCTGATCTATATCCAAACAATAGAATTAATTATTAATCATAACCCAATACTATTGTCCGGTACCCAGGGAACAAATAGTATAAGGTCTGCAAACACGATAACATCGCAGAACGCAGATTCGTACAAAATCTTAATCTCTGGTAAATTACTTATACAAAGCAACGTTCTATTTACTTAATTCCAGCCATTAATGATTTATATAAACTTCTTGCTCGATTTAAGAAAATCATTAAATATTAACCTTTTAATGAGGTAACACCTTTTTATCTTTAGTAGTATTCATATCATACATAAATGAAAAGAGTGTTATCTTTGTTATAACAGTACGAATGTATCTGAAAGACAAATCTTGTATATAGAATGACATAGAAACGGAAATACTTCGGAAAACGATTGGATGTACTATTAATTTGTGGTTATCTCTACACTGCACGTGTGAAATGTTATAAATGATTAATGATCACTTTAGTTCAACTATATAGTATAACAGAATTCAATTCTAGAACGACAAATATCACACTGTCGAAACAGGTCCAATATCTACTAGAAATATCGTAGACACAGGTCCAATATCTACTAGAAATATCGTAGAAACAGAGGGAAAATCGGTACCCATAACATACATATATATATGACGGGTCAATGTTCTGACTTGGTACAGGCACTTAAATAAAAGTGGTGGGGTTAAACTAGTTGTATGGGCCCACACCTCTCTTCAGAGTGAAGTGATGCTGTCATGCAAGTGGTTTCCACATGGGAGTAAGATGTCGGCCCTCACATATAACTGTGTGAACAGTGTTGTCTAGAATGTTGAGTCCTATTTTGAGCTGTATACATAATGTATTTAATCATCGTGACACAGAAGGTGTCATATAGATAATATTAGTTTAAGAAAACTGGGCCAATATCATTGTCTACAGATAACTTACATCCTTTGTGTGAGGTGACATGTAACTCACAATTGAGTTTAATGGTTTAGACACAACAACTACAAAACACAATGCAATCAACCATGTAAATGCAGATCTAAAAAATTGTAAATCTTCTAAAATAATAATATGCTTTCAGTATTTCTCTTAATCAGTGATTGACTAAATCATGTTTTTAATTCTTCATGGGAGTATCCAGAAAGGTTGTGTGGTTAGTTTATATGCCTAAAAGGTATAGAGGTTAGCTATTACACAAAGAAAGTTAGGGATTGAAGTTTAAGTAAATAAAAGTACGCCATTTTGTAAAATGTGACAATAAAATGACACCAAATAAAGTTTATCAAGTAATCATTGTTGTCATAGCGACGAATCACGAGAAAAGACTTGATTAAAGAGATTAATTATCTACCAATCCACACACAAAACTAAGGATAATGGTGTTTATATTCACATGGATGTTGGTGTACAGCTTGGGGTACTTGGTTGTCATGGAAATGACCGATTAGGAAAGTTTATATAAAACGTATTTAATTATTAAGATTATTTCTGTATTGTTAGCCAATATATTCTTTCGACTAAGGTACAAGATTACTTGCAGAAGGTCTTGTTGTAAAGTTCAAACAATAAACTCTTTTTCTTCTGTTTTTATCTACGAAAATATTTTCCAGGGTATTTTTCCTATCTTCAACATGCTTACTTTAGGCCTCTTGCTACAAGTCCTTTCCTTATTAATGCTTTTAGCTAAACTGGTTCTTTAAAAAATGAAATCTTGACTGACCATTATATTTCCTTTACTATCCACACGCAACCAGTAAAGATATGCTAGCAGTAAATATAAGTGGACTGTCAAGTATGGAACTTTCATAGAAGCAAATTTTGTAAAGGGATTATTAATGATTGTTTTAACTGTATTAACAATTGTTGCGAGTCTATGCGGAATTTTGTTAATTTACCCGAAGAAGGTTGTTCCAGAAACGCGTCGTGAACATTTAATTATATATCTACATGGCTTTTTTTTCTCTCAGAAACAACTCGACTCCCTAAAACTCTACATCATCATGAAATGAAATAATACAATCGGCTGTGTGTGTTGTGGAACATAAATTAGTCACAGCGAATGTCATGAAACAACAGTCAGACGTACCACATACATTTTTACTTTTAAAAAAATCATTCGTGCATTTGTATCAAAGTACTGTGGAAGAAACACATTATGTTCAGATAGTGATAAAAAAGTAGAGATATCAGAGTTAGTGCACACAACGAGTAATCTTTTTGAACGCTATGCCAGATGTTGCATATGACAATTGGGAATACTCAAACCCATTACAGGACTATAATTATATATATTATTTAATAGATTGGAGAACCAGGCGAAAAACACGAACTTTCGGAAGAAGTTATGGATAATCTGTATCACATACAAATGTATCTAGTACTCCTAGATCGTCACAAACCTTAAAGGTGATACACAGATTACATAATACATCTACCAAACTAGGTCGGATACGGAATCCCCCCTTTTCTATTTTAGGACAATCTGTAATTAAAATCAGCTGTTATGATGCACTCACTAACACAACACCTGTCAGAACCCGATTAGAGGTTGCGTCCAAATATACATCCAATGAAACCGTCGCTGGCAAGATCTGAACAGAGCCTGTCACGCTGTCGTATTATGGCATCGCAAACGTAAAACTCTCTGATTGGTTGATTTAAAAAAGTAAGCCTCCATATTAGGAAGTTTATTTGGATATGATCTCTAATCGGGTTCTGTCAGATGTTATGGGGAGCATAGCGTATTGCAACAGCTGATTTTAATTGTTTTTAGAACAGATAATACTAGATTCACTGCCAAAATAATATTTATTTAATAGAAAGAGATATCACAGATATAATACCCCTGATTGCCTATTTATAGGTAAATCTAAAAATAAAATGTACTATTGCATGTATATTGCAATTGATATTTGTGTAATATTATACACCTTATTTGTGCAGTGTCATAATCTAAGTATCATTATTTGTTATGAAGTCTATGAAACATCTCAATTTTCTTAGTGAACAGTTAAAAATATATGAGATACAAAATGGTGCACACTTTGCACTCATCGGAATATAAACGGGTATTTTTAAAAGAATACAGCTATTTTGTTTTTATTATAAATTCAAAAAATGAATACTGACCTGTTATCTAGTAATTTTAAACTGTATTAAAACAAACCCAGGAACTAGAAACTTTCGAAAATACAAAGTACTGTTTCCCTATTCGTCATATATTTGTACTTAGAAGAACAATGTGTGTTTTTTAAGCAGGAACATTTTATTTTGTTAACTTTTGTGCACTTGACTATTATTTTTATGATAACAATATAATATTTTCTTCATATATCACTTGACACAACAGACAATTTATATTTATATTTATTAAGCTTTATGTTTGTTTCTGTCTGATATTATTTGGCATATAATTTAAAGATTTCGCTATATAGAACGATAGTCTAAACGGCATATCAACTTGGTACCTGGGTAATACTACTTTACCTCTTATCTATAGCTACATGTTGTCCTTTATAGAACCAATGACATTCAGTTTTATGTTAACAGTAATGATGACGTTATCGTGCAATATGCGAATATACTTTCTTTTTCTGATTACATAATTCTATCTCTTAACGGATCGGGAAATGCTATTAGACTCGGAAAATATTTTTTCGCATATTGCAGACCGCCGACCACATAATTATATAAATTAAAAAGTATATGGTTAAATTAGACTAAATGTGTATATATATGATATATAATGTGATTGATAGTATTCTTGAAGCATAAAAAGACGTCAACACAAACCACATCATTACTTTGTGGTGATACACGTGACGATATCAGTCATTTAGTGCCAAGGGTTCATGACACGTTTATTACACAGTTCAATATCTAAAGTCTTTGAATCTGAAATGTTCTAAGCCGATGAACAATGCAATAATGTATCAATATTTGAAATTATATATGTATATTTATACGAAAAATAAAAATAGTATATGCAATGAAGAAAATCAGTTTGCATTTAAATAATTGTTTTATGATCTGGGGTCCGTTGTTGAACTTGTGATTAAGCTAATCATATGATTAGCCATAATTACATGATTCATTCCTAATCACATACCTAGCTAATGCAATGATTAAATTGTGTTGCTGAACTCTTTTTTAATCAATGTATTAACTAATCATTGAATTAGTTGACTATGTGATTAAGAATTAATCATGTAAAAATGGCTAATCATATGGTTAACTTTAGCACAAGTTCAACAACGGACCTCAGGTGTTTAAACACTTTGGTTTTCTATCTTCCAAAGAATTGTAGGTTAGTTGGCTTTCTTATCATTTGTCTTTGAGTGTACCTGATGTTTCCTATCATTTGTCTTTGAGTGTACCTGATGTTTCCTATCATTTGTCTTTGAGTGTACCTGATGGTTCCTATCATTTGTGTCTTTGAGTGTACCTGATGGAGGTTATTCCTATCATTTGTCTTTGAGTGTACCTGATGGAGGTTATTCCAGACACGAGTCGTGCGTACTGAATTGGATATCTACGTTTTGTTTTTTGGTTTTAATTCTCGTGGTGTATCTCAAGATATTGTCACACACGCAATTCCATCTCTGCAAATGGGTTAAGGTTAAGATAAGGCAAAAATAATGTAAGAAAAGCTGGACTAATATACATGTATACATGTATTGACTCGAGCTAAAACACTCGGTATGATATTTGAATCTTGTGTTGATACAAGATTGATTTATATATTGTTGGTTGCCTTACGCCCAGCAGCTTATATTTCATGCATATTCAGGCAAGTTCAACAATATATAAAGCAAATATATTAAAATGAGGGAAGAATGGATGGAACATTAGAGGCAACTACATTTTACTGCCACTTGGAATGTAATGGTATATGGATAAGAACGAAAAAGGTTAACTATTTGTAATGCCCGCCTATTCCATTTCGAAATCTACATAAGGGGGTCTATATCGTTCATGACACCCACTGTAGTCCATCATAATAGTTTCTGTATTATAACATACAAATCCCTGTCAACACGATCCACCGAAATGGCATCCCCTATCCATCACCTGTGGACGAGCAAGGCAGCTCTGTGGAATGAGCCCTGTGTGTATATACCATCATCAGTATTCAGTGTTGATTAAGATGTGATATGGAATTAACTATATGTTGCTCCTCGTTTATGTTATTATCATGTTTTATGGTGCTTTGTTGTTATGTTGTAAGTCAGGTAAACGAATAAAGTATATTTTATTTACCTCATAGGGTTTGTAAAATTTCAACCTGTCCTAATTTGGTTATGGGTTTTACACTATGACGTTTCTCCTCTGATGCTTAATGTATCTATAAATCAAGACTTTATTACGTTTATAACAAAGAATGAAAAATGACTATATAAAATATTCATATTCTACAAACATTACTCACAAGTTCTACGCCACGATATTGCTGAAATATTGCTTAAAGTGAAATTAAGCGCCAATCGATCAATCAATAAGTAACAAGTATTATATTTTGGTTCAATGTTAACCACCATTATGTGTTAATACTGTTTAACATGCGAAAGATATACATAATTAAATATATTTTGATATAACCATGTAATCAAAAATACTATCACGATATCAAGAAGGATTTGATGAGTTATTGTGCAGAATATGTTGGTCATTCCGGAGCAACTGCCCTCTTGTCCGAATTTGTTCTTTTTACTATGTATGCGTGCTATTGTTGTTTGTTCTTAGTATCTTTGCTATTATTCAGCAGTGGGATAAACAAATATGAAAGAAACATATCTTTTGTCCAAATTTTGCTATTTCTAGAGAACTGTTATTTCTACTGTAAAGTATGACATAGTATGTATTAATACATAATAAGTAAAAGTATGTGATTGTATGATATTGGAAACAGAAAGATATCTACTAACATCCCGGTGTCATGAAACAACCAATCAGTGATAGGCCTACAACATCTTTGGGTATTGAACAAGAAAAACAAACTATTTAATGTAAGAGTAGAGAGCTTGCAGGAGTATCTTATATGTTACTATGACGACGAATAACCCCCATACAATATGCTGTAGATGTTACTGAATTTCAAGATAATTTGTTTTAAATACACCCAACGAATATTAATTTTATTTAGACATAGCTGACTTATATAAAAGACAAGCTGGTCCGAATCATATGATCAAGTTTGTGTTTTTATCAAACGAATGACATAAAAGATTTACTGTGAAAACTTTTAACACATATAAAGCGCTGTTCATCAATATAGAGATTTAGAAACTAGATATGTGAATAGTTAAACATAACTGAGTGCATTTATATCAATAAGGCCATGGTTGTTGACTTATAGGTTAATAGGTCTAGTCGGTCGATTCTATCTTTCTTTGTAATAATCAATTAGCTACGAGCATTCACTTGTCCAACAGTTGCACTGTTAATACGACTGATATACTAGCGACCTTAGTAAATATTAGAGAATACCGAAGGGGCAACCAAAAAAGGACAATCCAAAGAAACAAAATGATGAAAAACAAAACAAAAACACAACACAATACCACTCTACTTTAGTTAACTAGATGTATCATTTCCAAAGAGAAATGTGTCTATGTTTAAATTTAATATGACTTTTAAGAGTTGCAATTAACAAGTTCTGTTTAAGACTTTTTTTCTTTTGCTACTGATTCGTGCAAAAAATACTTTCTCTAAATGTCTAAATACCTTGAGATTGCTGTCATTATTTACAACCTTTGTTAGGAGTTCATGTTTATATATTTTGTTATTTACATTAAAATATTGTCTAAGCTAAAACTATGTATTTGTTTATTTTGTGGGTTTTAGTTAAGGGATGTTTTTGTTGTTATTTGTTTATTAATATATCCAAATGGGGAGGTGCATATTGTAGATACATGTAGGTACATACGAACAACCAAATGCAATCGAATAAAACTATACAATTTCATGTGACATTGATAAATATTAATACATACAACAAGTAGTGTATTTTGTGTATAATATTAATTTTTATTTATATATAATGATAGACAAAAGTGTATTGGAATTTTCACACAAAAACGATTACCATTTGTTTAACAAGTTCCTGTGTAATCACTCTTTTCGTTTGAAAAGGGTTTCTAAAAGAGGATCATTGCAAATAGACACTTTTAATAACCTTACAACATCATAAATAACTTATTAAATTTAAAGATGAACACAATGCGTATTTCGACCAAATATATCTCATCAGCTATTTTAATATAATTTGAAAAGATATTGAAGAGTTTCAGCGACGGATTACCTAACTATTAGATGCTACATAATTTGTGGTTAGAATATATGAATAAATAATTGAGATAACCATGTAGGGCTTGCATATTGTGATCGTAACATTGTTTAATATTGATATTACCCTTTTGTTACATCTTTAGATTATGGCTTTATACAATATAATACAATATAAAAGTGCAAAAAGATATATGTATGAGGCTTAGTCGACCTTTACTATCAGTATTCGCCGAATACAAATAAACTTTATATTTTCGGGCAATTTATTAAGAAACGTTTGAAGAAAATGGATAATCAGAAGACGCACATCGAAGGAGAGCAGACACCACAATATCCAAAACAAATACGGGTAGTACAAAAAAGACAAACAACGATCTACAAAACACTACACAGAAAACAATAGATTGGGCAACACAAATCCCACAAAAAGACAAACAACGATCTACAAAACGCTACACAGAAAACAATAGTTTGGGCAACACAAATCCCACAAAAAGACAAACATCGATCTACAAAACGCTACACAGAAAACAATAGTTTGGGCAACACAAATCCCACAAAAAGACAAACAACGATCTACAAAACGCTACACAGAACGCAATCACACAAAAACTGGAGGTAACGTCAGGTGTTTATCCAGCAAGAAAAAGGCATAATGGCTTTATTTGATATAAAAGAAAATCATCATTTGCAAGCATTTTGCACACTTATCGGAATTAGACAGATGCTTACAAGAGGACTGCACGGTACGCATACATAAAACAGATAACTGGCAATTTGGAAGAGTACATAGAGGTGATTAGAATCAGTAAATCGAAGGACAATAGAATCACCAAAAAAGAGGAACAATGGTCGAAAAAAGACTACACAAAAAAAAAGATCAATGCGGATCCACTAGAAATCACGAAAAGGTAAGCAATTCTTGCTCCACTATAGTAACACTTGTTGTGCTACATTTGTTCCATAATGCTAACCAAGTCATCATGGTGACCGTAAAAGTTTTAAAGTCCTTACTTAACTTAACCACTCGGAACCCTTGGCTCTGACACTTCCTTGTAGGAAGCAAGCCTCTATCACGGAAATCCTTATATGAACCACAAGCTACGGAACATCGTAATAATGCGACTTGTACATTTCATATGCAGGATTTTCTTTAGTCATCTTTTAATCTAACTTTGAAATACTAATAACATCACATCGATATTCTAACGTTTCAATTTAAAAAAGAAAAAAACGAAGTGAATTTAACTACATAATATACACAAAGTTAAAGTCAAACAGATAAATACATTCAAATAGCTGAACAGTTTACATTGACATTTTATGTGGTCAAAATGTTTGTAAGCTAAAGAAGATTGCCGATGGCATGTTGCTATAACCTTGGTTTATTTACTAATATAGGATGAACAAACGAACGCATCCGTCTAACAAAACATTAGTTATTCAAATATTGAACAAAAAACTATAATTTGTAAGCACACTATTTTTACAATTTATTTTTATTTACTTTCCACATAACATAAGCTATGTGCATTTTGATATATCAAACCATATGTGTATGCAAAAAAAAGGGCTTAAGATTGTTTACCAACACTTTCAACAATATTTCGTGGTAGTCAGTTTTTTATGTAGGACAACGACGAACACAAAGAAAGCAACATATATTCCACAAGTCACTGACATACTTTATCACATATTGTTGCATTTAGCTTTCATCACCATAGGTATACATGAAAACTTACATTTCGGACAATAAGTGACGAGGTAAGCTAGTTTTAAGAGTCCATGCATTTCGTCTTAGTGAAATGATGATGAAAATATAAAATGTTAGATCTTTTCGTGTTATTTCTCCCCATCGGTCGCATATTAGGGATGACTTGATATCATTTTTCGCTTCATTTATCTTACTTTTAATATTTAGTCATGCATAAAATATGACAATAAACAATATGCTTTTCTTTATTTGACATACATTATATTATTTAATGTGGCGTTTAATTATTTTAATAAATATAATTATTTGCAGAATACTTTTTATTTTATTTCTCTGAAGTAAAATACATTTTTTTTAAATTATTGAACTGTTCTGTTGTATCTTTATCGTGATCTATTTATTCAACAAAACAACATTGCCTTGATGCACTTAATTTACTGATTTTTATGGAAAATTGAACAGCAATGTATTCAGATTAATATTCGCTATTTTCCAGAAATATATTTTATCATACGTTATCTACCGGGAAGGTAAAAACAAATTCTACTAATGTCACCTTGACCTGACTAAAGGCCATATAATGTGGTGCAGACTTTTAGAAAATATTACATAAGAGTACCATAGCATATCATTGACCTGGATTATCTTTAGTGTTTAAGCGACCTATATGGTCATTTTATGTCTGGTCAGTGTCGTGTGAGTTCCGGTGACTCACTGGTCAGGAAGTGCAATGATCTACAGCGGTGAATGTCAACTATATTTGTACATTCATTTACATACATGTATATGTTTGTAGGAAAACAACTTTCATAGGTGATGGAAATTCAAAATTTGAAATTTGAACTTAAAAAAAGTCAGAACTATAGTAAATGATACATTGCATTACTATTTTAAAATCGAACAAAGTTCTGATATATTTTTTTCGATATTTAGCTATCAGTGACCATAAACTGCATGGCCTTCTGTGGTTTACGTCTTCAAGCCGAAGGGACAATCAAGAATGGACAATCCAGAAACACTTGCAACAGTGAGCACACAAAACACAGAACGAAGACAAAAAGAACCACAATATAACACAGAAAACAAAATAGATGAGTAATATGGACCCTGAAGTTTGCTTAATAGGTTCGAATTCCTTACCAACTAAAAGACGGTACTCACCAATATGATTATGTCAGCATTATCTTATCAGGGAACGCCATGACCGCGATCGAATGTCATTCGAATTTATATATACCTGTCCAATCAGTGCCTATCACGACTAACGTTTTTTCAGTTCGACTCATGCACGTGTTGATGTACACGTATACTCGATACAATGCTGTTTTTATTTTATTTAAAGTATTGTCGTACTGAATTATGGAAAATCGGTTTCTCAGCCAATAAAACTCACTTCAATGATATTACTGAAATATGGGTGAACGAATGGCTTTTTATACTTTTGCTTTACTGGTTTGGTGCACGATAGAAAACGAGGTTTATATGCCTACTCGTTTGCATGTCAAATAGTCTTCAACGTAGTTTCCCATTATTTTGGTGAGAAATGTACACCATCCAAAAGCACAGCAACAAAAATGAAAGAAAAAAGAAATTTACAAAAACAACAAACGAAACACATAACAAAACACAAAAACAATAAACAAACAAAAAATAACAGATACAAAAACAACATCAAACACTAAAAACAAACAAATTGAAGACTACATAAATTTGCATTATTAATATCATACCGTTTATTATATATTAAAAAGACAAATTATCAGTGTAGAAACATCATAGAAAAGATAGTATTTATATAATTCTATTTAAAATCCTATTTATTCGGTCTGTAAATAGCAGTGAATATGTCATTGACCAGTACATGATGACCTTACAGAACACGTCACTGTAAATAATATTCTCATTAAAACATGACAACACAAGAATAGACAATGATGAAAGTTGACCCAGGTCTGGTGGCGGTGACATATGTGGTCAGATTCAGTCTAGACATACGGTTTGTTTACACGGTATCTAACACTATGTAGATTGTTAATGGTAAAATCTTTCAAACGAAATTTGTATGGCGGATGATAAGGATTGATAACGATATTTCTGCTTGAAAGGTTATTGGATATATTATAGAGAATTTCATGAAGCATATATGAACATATTGTACATTTAATTTTTTTTTAAAGAAATTCTTATTTTGCCCAAACAAAGACGTAATGATAAGTTAATTCAAGAGCGACAACCAATTTTTGATAGATACTGTTCTGTACATGATATGTTAATTCAAAAGCGACAATCATCTTATTTGTTTTTCATAGATACGGTTTCGTATATGATGAGTTAATTCAAAAGCGACAACCCTCTTTTGATAGATACGGTTCTGTACATGATAAGTTAACATCGTAGAATGTCAGATGTTACATTTAATTCCCAAATGATTAGGTCGGTAAACTGCGGCATTTTGTCATCCTTTGACTAGTAACTACAGTCTATACTCTCCTACTATGATTCTGTGTTCTTAAAAGACTTCCAAAGAGTTTCAAAAATATTTTCATATTTGTCCTTTCCTTTTGACCATTGTATTAGCTGTCCTTATTCGATTGGCGATTTTGGATTTCTTTAAATTTTTCTTAGCTAACAAATATCGATTTTCGTTTGTATTTGCTAGGCTACGAGATCTTTGCACGGTGTATAGTCCATTTGAATGCTATAGACCACCTAAAAAAAATTAATTAAAAATCCATTTTAATGTTTTCTTTTCTTTTTTCTTCACATATATATTTTATATGTTTCTACGAACTCTGACAGTAACTTTTAGAATTTTTCATCCATAGATAAAAAAAAAAAGTTGCCCATTAGGTGTCTATGTTAAATATTTGCACTTATATGTGTAATTTCCAGTGGAGTAAGCATGCTTTAAAGAACAGCACTCATACTGTAAACAAAAATAAAACATGTCCTCCCCATGCAAATATACTATTGGCATGTGACTTGCATTTAAATATCAAAGAAGATGACATGTAAAGGATGATTGGAAATAACAATGGAAAGTAGCCATGTGAAATCAAGGTGAACTTTACATACCATTCAGAGATTATTATTGATGATTGGATCAAATAGTAGATTATCAACCAGTTACTATTGATATCAGCAATTAGGGTCTTCCTTATTACAAAATAGATGGATTTTGTTATCATCTATGAAATAAAGTTTAAAAAGTTTTATAAATGTTAAAGAATATAAAATGCATTTTTAAATTGTTTTATTCTGTGGAGGTATATAAATTTTTTTTTTCACTTTTAAGAAAAGTATTCTATACAGTACAAAGCAATTCTACAATAAGTTTATTAATTTACAAGAATTTGGCATTATGTAGACAGATGAAGAGGGTAACAGTTACTTTTGAGGCCTACATTGTTACTTGTATTTTGCTTATTGAAAGTTCATAAATTGTTTTCATTGCTTTCATTTTATGCATGTTTTTCAGTCATATATAGAAACTATATTAAAGTCAAACCCATTCAAATTCATTACAGAAAATTGCATAAATTTCCATTTGTTTATTTTATTAAAAATAAAACCAACAGTGCCTCTTGCTTGAATAAAAAGCATGCAAGTCAAGCTCTACATTCTTCAATATATATTTAACTAGAGAGTGTGTCCATGATAATTAAAAATCAAGTGACAATGACCTTGATACATGTGTTTTGAATTAAATGGACAACTCTATTCATGCAAACCCATTTGATATTTAAATGGTCAGTCATATGATATATAAAATTTGCATGTCAAGCACATGTTTTTATTTTTGCTTACAACTGAGTGCTGTTCTTTAAAGCATGCTTACTCCACTAGAAATTACACATATAAGTGCAAATATTTAACATAGACACCTAATTGGCAACTTTTTTTATCTATGGATGAAAAATTCTAAAAGTTACTGTCAGAGTTCGTAGAAACATATAAAATATATATTTGAAGAAAAAAGAAGAGAACAAATTAAAATGAATTTTTAATTAATTTTTCTTAGGTGGTCTATAGCATTCAAATGGACTATTGTTAGTAATATTGCAACAGAAGTAAATTACAAGGTAACAGGTACAAAAGAAATAAAATAAAATAGTTTTATCATTGTTGCATAAGGTATCGGGAAAGTAATATGAACTATTTGTATTGTTTTTTACCATTTGCTTTTGTCCATTGAATTGTCCTTCCTTTCTAGATATACGACTTCTATGAGAGGTTTACTCCTCTCGTATCTTTAAACTGTCCTTGCACTGGATTGTAGAAGAATGTGATCTTACGAGAATGTCACATGCCTTCTGTTTTATATTTTTGTTTACACCTTTGCTGTTTTCTTATACTTTTGGTGTGATATTTAGTTTGTGCCTTGTGTACTTGCCATTTCATGTTATGAGTTATGCTCATGGTTGAAGACTCTACTATGACTGAAACGTAGAACATTAATAAAAGGCACCGTTCCTTTACTTTAATTTGTGTCTCAGTGTAATTGTGGAAAGTCGCTCATGTTCATTTGCATCCATATTCGTCCTGTCTAATTTTAGTCGTTTATTGCTGTTGTACTACAGACTAGTTTAAACATATTTATTTGCTCAAATATGCAAAAAGGATAGGACACAAGTTAAACAAACTTATGAAGTCTTCTCCTATATACAATAAGTTACAACATTATTTGATATAACATGCATGCATATGAATATTTCTTACATTAATATGTGTAAATTGAAGAACAAAGAATGAAAAAGGGAATGAGAGAGAGAGAGAGAGAGAGAGAGAGGGGGGGGGGGGTTGGTGGTGATGGTGTATGTGGTTGTTCATTTGGTGAACCACTTAAACAAGAAACAATAGACAATGATTGTTTAACGTCTTATTAACACAAATTAATCCCCAGGAGACACAATCTAAGCTAAACATTAATATGTACCATATATAGTATCTTTTATAAATATATTAAATTCAGAATTTCACCTTTTTATCCGATTTGTAAGATATTTAAGTGAACATTAATACTTTCTCTTTGACCTTCGTGGTCCAATATACAGATTGTTAGCTTATTCTCACGACATGTTAAAGTACAACGACACGGATTATATAAAGGAGATTTTGATTTTATATAACGGTAATTGATTGCAGTCCAAGGCACTGTATAGTATTGTTATAAGTGCAAAAAAAATATTACCAAATCTTCTTAGGCATACATATTACTTCAAAATTCAACTTTGTGCGTCTGGATTCCGTCTTATAACGAATTAGTATTGGTTCAAATCAAGACTTTGGTGGTCTATGTTTGTATTTTATCATATATTGATAACTATTATTTCTCGTAATCCCAACGTTGCTAACCATGGGTGAACCAATCCATGGAAAGCAATCTGTATTAGAACTCTGGGTCCATTATATTATATAACTTCTATATTATATTAGCTATTTGATGAACCTCAGTATCACACGGTATTATCTTTATGTGAACTGTTTTACTGAGTTATCCTTAATATGTATGAAAAAGATGCCTCTGGACTTAAAGCAAACCAACAATCAATCAATCTAACGAGTTGTCTCCCATGTTCCCATTGTTCTATTATAGAAAGCAATAAGGGTAATAATAAAATTACCGAACACCGAGCAATCTTCCAAAGGGAAAGTCAAAACTCATAAATCAACAAACAGACAAAATCAGTCAACAACCGGAAACTGGGAAAACCGCAATGGCCCTGACTTGGTACAGGCATTTGCCTATATGACTGATTTGTTTGATCGTTGATTGTTGTTTAACGTCAAGTGACCTACATTTCAGCTATATTCATGAAGAGAACAAATTTACCATATATGGATCGTGTTGGTAAACAGATGGCACATGGACATTTAAGTTACCATCTAAAAATTGGATACAAAAGATAGGGACATACAATTTTACCCTGCAACGTACTATCAACAATAACTTGCCACCATTATGTGTTTTATCTTCTAAACACGGGCACTTATTTACGTCCTGTTCTAATAACGATTAGCTTTGTTAACATTCGTCCCGTACAGCCAGCGGATACCCTTGTCTGAGGATTTCTACTAAGTAACAGAGAGACTAGGTCCTAGTTCTATTCCTCGGGTTTTCCTCGTGGGGAGGAAGCAGAAAAAAAACCATCGTAAGTAAGTATGTGAAAATCTTAATAGCCGATATTGTTTATTTCATTTCATGTGATGAAATGTTAGGATACTCAGAAAATAATTGAGATGATCGCCCTTCCAATTAAGAATGTATTCTTGCAATGGATTAATATATATAGAGCATGGTTTTAGAACGGTAATTCCCCAAGTCAATAGTTAAACCATAGGATAAAAGAGTAAATGACCTATTCATAGTATTATATCAATACGACTTAGAACCGAAGTTCCCTTCATTACTTTCAGACTTGACTCGATAGTTTGTTAACCTTTTGTTAATCAGATAAATATAAATAAGTCGGTTCAATATAATGATTACCGTATGAGCAAAATGTTAAAGGTTCAATTTCTAAAAATTCTTCTTCATAAAAGTACAAGTATTATATGCTAATTTTATAAAAAAAAAAAATTAGCATGCAATACATTGTGCAGCTCAAATATAAACACTTGCAAAAACTGCACTTAAACATGTCAAACTAACCAATACTTAATTCAGACGTCTAAGATATGCTTTTCTCGAAAATAGGTTGCCTCAATTTTTTATGACGTTTTGTCATGACAGCTACTACTTGGTAAAGAAGGTGAAAATAAAGCAGATTACTTCATATGGTTTCATCCTTGTCATGAAAAGAAAAAATCGAACCTTTTCTAATGAAACGAATAGTTTGATTGATTTATTGATTTATTGTAGTTTAGCGCCACTTTTAGCAAAATTTCAGCTATATCGGCGAATAATTTGTCTTTGTGAAATGTTAGACAAGCTAACTATCATGTTCTTTAGTACCGCTAAATAAACAGTTTGATGGATCTGCACCGCGTAGAAAGTAAGTTGGAATTGAGGGACGCTCGAATATATTCCAATCAGTTGGCCTAACCATCGTATCTTGTCTAAGTATGTACCTTGTCTAAGGCTGCCATTTAGAAATAAAATATATTCTCAAGCAAGCATTGCCAACTTTCTTAAAATAAAACATATGTTTCTTTAAATGTTTCATCATAGCCAAACACAGAAGTTAATCATGTATACATAATGTGCTACTATGTAAAGGTTACAGACCAGTATCTATATACATATATATACACCCCCTAAACACCATTGAAAATAGTCCCAATCTCGCAAAAATGTTCACCATTCTTTAAACTACATCCAATGTTTCTTTAAATGTTTCATCATAGCCAAGCACAGAAGTTAATCATGTATACACGATTTGTTACTATATAAAGGTTATATACCAGTATCCATGCCCCCTACAGGCTAATAAAAATAGTCCCATCTCATTATAATAGATGCCTGATTTTTATCTGGACCATTTCAGATGGAAAACCACAAACCTTATTCAAAATCTATTTAGAGAGTGTCTGTACTTTGTAATTAAGCTTTAATGTCATATATTGTCCTATTGTCTCGTTAGAGCCTTGACATTTAAACTGGGTTTTACAGAAAAGTTAATATTATCTTAACAAGTAACATGCAGGTGTTTAGCCATAATACATCTGATCGATTAATATTTTAATTTACTATATAGAATGTCATTTTCACCATTGAACATGTGTTTTTATCAGCTGATCTATAATTATCATAGTTTCTATTCTCTGTAATCAATATAGGTAATTGAACTTATATTTATTTCGTGTGTAGTATTTTTTACATGCAAGGAACGGATATAAGATTCCAAAATCTTAGAAATAGATCAAGATTGGTAATTTAGATGAAATTGTAGAGTATAATTTGAAATATCTTTATACACGATCTAAAGTGAACTGATCAGTGATATATCAAAACTGCTCTTCTACGAAAGAAAATCTAAATCAGAAGCATAGATCCTTATTGAGTGTTCGTGGGTTATGGTGTTTTACGCCGCTTTCAACAATATTTCAGAGTTATCGTGGCGGTCAGTTTTATTGGTGGATGAAACCGGAGTACCCGGAAAAACCACCGCCCTGATCCTTATTCAATCTACACTCTGTTCAATATATATCACAGTTCCTTTTGATTAATTATTGCGAAATGCACTTCCATTTAATCTTGGAAATATATGAGCATTTTTAAGATATGAAAGAAACTGAGACGCAGTGTTTAATTATTTTACAGTAATATCTATATGAAAACGTAGATATCCAGTTTAATACACATGATGCGTTTCTGAAATAACAACATCCATTACAGACGCTCGAAATTATTTACGTTTAGTTTCTCATTATTTAAGGCATTATGCCAGTTTCCCTTGAAACTGAGATATATACACATCATTTCTCTAGGTCAAGTATCTAATCTTACGGGGTTAATAGCTTACTATAAGATTACGAAAGCAAACTAACAAAAACCCACATTTAAAGCATCCTACCTTCCGGATTAAACATTGCTTGATTGGGGTTTTCCATGAATCAACTTAATACAGACACTTCATCTCAGTTACTGGTATAAAACGGTATTGTTTGTTGTGTGATTCTGAATATCACATAGCATCGCTGTAATTCTGCTCATCTTATCATTACATAATGGGCTCTTAAAACTAGTTTGACACCGGTACTTTTTATCGAAGTGCCTGTGTCAATCCAAAAATTAAAAAAATTATTTCTGAAGATGTTATATAGAGATTTGATTTTTATTAATTGTTATTTTCAAGGAAGTTTTCGTTGGTATTCAATAAAATTGTAACTTCATGTGTATTTTCTGGGAACACATATGTGCCTCTCATATGTGATGAATATTGACTGAAACTGGTCAAACATTAAGCTGAAGTTTTAACACAATGTGGTAGAAAGTAGTTTTTAAAGCTCGTTTAACCCCGCCATCTTTTATTGAAATACCTGTACCAAACCAGTAAAGTGAGTGGTCACGTGTGTGTGGTTTAGGGATATCGATTTTGTCTATTAGTATCATTTTCCGATTTTTCGATTGGATTTTGAAACTGGTCCGACAGTGTGGTATTGTTTGTTTTCCATTGTGTTCGCATAGGAAGAAACGCCTAGATACAGTTACTGAGACTCTGTCATGTTGGAATGCATCTGTGTTGTTTTTTAATCTCAACCCAAGACAAATAATTACGTATGATATTGACATAACATATAACACTTTCCACGATGACCTAGATAATAACCTTTACACAAGGTGACATCATGGTCGCGATTGTATATTATTTAGATTTTTACATACCTATGTAGTAATTGTCTATTACAACGAAAGTTGTGAATTCGATTACCACCCGTAGAGATATATGTGGGTATTGATCAACTTTAAATTTGTCAGTGACGTATGTCAGATTGATGGCTTTCGGTTTCCTCTACCAATAAAACTAATTGATTGATTAAATGGTTGACTGTTGCTTAACGTAAGGAGACACATGTTTGACGCATATTGAGGACGAGAATAAGTTCAACAATATCCAGAAAATACACAGAAATATGAAGCAATGGGACAACCGGACCAACTACTTTGACTGCCACTGGATAGGTATGGCTAAAGGGCGAAATATTTAGTATTGTGTAGCTGCTAGAATGCGCGCGCACCCTTTTTTTAAATCTACAAATGAGGTATTTAACTTGTAGGGAGCATTACCACCAATATTTCACGGTCATGTCTTCCCTATTACCTAGCATCCACCATTGTGAGGGCACCCTTATCTGTCACATGGACACGTTCTGTGAACCTCTTTGGGTCGAACCCTGGTAATGTGCCCAGGCTTATAAAACTGAATTATTGTTGGAAGTGGCATTATTCACAAGTCCTTTTGTTATTTTTAAATTATATTCTCTTTCTTCTTCTTCTTCTTCCAATCAGGTACTGACCATTTTCAGGTATAATCGTACCGGCGCATGGTGCAGGGACAACTGAACAAGTGTGATTAAAAATTTTCTATTTACAGTGCATCTAAAAACATCTTGTATGGTTTACTTATGGTCGAACAGTGTGCTGGGACATCTTCTGTTTGAAGATGTCTATGGTCGGTGAGTTTACTACAGAAGTTGGCAGGGAGTTCCAGATTCTGATTCCATCAGGAAAAAATGACTTCTGGTATGTTTGGGTTCTGGCGAATGGTACAAAGTATGTCATACTATTTCCCCTACTCGAGATTGTTGGAACTAGGAGGACAGGTGGGATGTCTATCAGATTGTACACTATGCGGTACATCATCAGAGCCCTGGCTTGTCCGCGGCGCTCTTGAAGAGGTGGCCAATGCAGTTGGTTAAGCATGTTTGTAACACTACTGGTGGTTCTGTAATCCCTGTATACCATCCTAGCTGCTCGCCTTTGCACTAATTCCAATTTGTTGATGTTTTCCTGAGTATAGGGATCCCAGATACTGCTTCCATACTCCAATGATGGTCTTACTAAGGTTTGGTAACATAGGGCTTTTGTCTCAGGTGGGCACTGATGTAGATTGCGCCTCAGGAAGGCAATGGTGGAGTTAGCCTTCTTCGTTACCTCCCCTATGTGATGGTTCCATTTAAGTCCCTTGTGTAGATGTATACCAAGGTATTTGGCTGTGTCTACTACCTCCAAGACATGCCCATGAATGTTGTAAGGCATGTCGACCACCTTTCTTTTGTTGGTAATAATCTCCATATATAAATGTTCTTTAAGAAAAGGAATAATGAATAAGGGATTATATATTCCTAAGCATTGAATTTGGTTATGCATAAATCACATTCCGTGGAAGCGTCTTATTTTGATAGATGGGTGGTCCAAGAGATCGTTTGTAATTTATGCTTGATTAATAATGCTTTTGTTGTTTGACATTGGAAAGATGCAGCACTATCACTTTTAAACCTTTCGTGAAATATGACACCATGTAGTCATTATATAGATCATAATGACACATGACGGATTGTTCGGTTGTAAATTAGTTTTGATTTAAATTTGATTTTCACCACTGATCTGATGCATCAGTTTTCACACTCCCCCTGATAAGTTAATTCCCCATTTGTATCGAGAAAGTAGCCAAAGCTCGTGCCAACATGCATTGCAAATTTGTTAATGGAAGGAAACTAATATTAGAATGTAATGTCAATTAACAGGGTCAAAGTCCTGTTAATTGGAAAAATCTATTCTTTAATATACATACCAAATTGCATTAATCGACACCATAAGACAAAGACATACTATGATGAATACATTCGTGTGATGGTGCTACCTACGATTTATGCCAAATTTGAGAACACATTATGATTAAAAAATAACACATGATGTATTTATCCCACATTCATCAGTAACATTGAACAATGTTCACTTCAATGTAAACACGTAGCTTCATGCCAATATAGAAATAGGTCACAAGAACACATTGCATGTTATCATAAGACTACACGCGAGAAAAGAAAAGCCTGGATATTTGTAATGTAATTGACTGATTTGTCTTTTTATTAAGAATATAGTGCCAAAAGTACGGTTTCTGGTTACAACTTTGGTATTGTCAACCTTTTCTTCCTAAAAGATAGTAGTCACATGTTACAAATATACAAAATAAATACATCAAAACACATTTACCACAATTACAACGGAACGAAATAAACTTTATTAAGGGAATTATGTTACTCTATAAGATAACGATGTAATACATATTTCAGAGAACAGGTCAAAAAAGGAGATCAGAATCCGTACATGCATATTTATTTAGCTAAATTGTAATGATCAACCCAAGAGAGAAAAATAATCAAATTGCATTTACATCACAAATACATTAGAAATATGTATTCACAAATATATTCCATTATGCGTATGCACATGCCGACGTGATATTATGGTAGTTAGATTTACAACTACCTATGCAATCTGTGTCTATCATCACTAAATGTATAAGTTCGAATCCCGATGATGGCGAGGTGTACTCGATCTAATATAATGTGAAAAAGTTAGTCAGTGATTTGTGGTTTTCCTCGTGTACTCCGGTTTTCTTCCCCAAAAACTGAAAGATTGCTGAAAGTAGCGTTCAGCACCATATCCCTCTGTATATATACATAATACTTGTACAACATGCTTAATGCAGCGCTGACGCTGCACCAGAAAGTTATAACTATTAAGTCAAATTATATGCATATTTTAATAATTATTACTACTAGTTCTTACTGATCCTGATTATATTCTGCTCATGTTTTGCTGTCGTTATTTCTGGGAAAGTATGTGATCTTTCGAATCTGTAGTTTGTTTTTAATATGTTATTTGCTTTGCCGCTGAAAATTTAGATATTATTGAATTCGGATTCCATTTGTAAGGTTGATTATACCTCTTGATGATCAGAAGAGGAAGTAATACAGAAACATGAAAGGAGCTTGGACTGTTGTAGTCATTTGGTAACAATCATTAAAACTGGACTGTTGTAGTCATTTGGTAACAATCATAAAAACTGGACTGTTGTAGTCATTTGATAACAATCATTAAAACTGGACTGTTGTAGTCATTTGGTAACAATCATAAAAACTGGACTGTTGTAGTCATTTGGTAACAATCATAAAAACTGGACTGTTGTAGTCATTTGATAACAATCATAAAAACTGGACTGTTGTAGTCATTTTGTAACAATCATAAAAACATAGATATCTTATTTAGTGCATACGAAGCGTTTCTATGACAACCTTCATCAGGTACGATCACAATCTAAAGATTGGAAAGCTGATTCATTAAAGTCTTTGAGAGAAGGTAAACCAAAGGGTCTAAACACGATATCCAAAATCTACTAAAGTCACCTATGTCTGAAGGAACAGAACCTTAGTAAGTATTAATAATTACAGTAGTTAGGAAATGTAAATTACAAAAATCTACTAAAGTCACCTATGTCTGAAGGAACAGAACCTTAGTAAGTATTAATAATTACAGTAGTTAGGAAATGTAAATTTCAAAAATCGGCTAAAGTCACTTATGTCTGAAGGAGCAGTAAGTATTAATAATTACATTAGTTAGGAAATGTAAATTTCAAAAATCGGCTAACGTCACCTATGTCTGAAGGAGCAGTAAGTATTAATAATTACATTAGTTAGGAAATGTAAATTTCAACAACAGATACATATAATAAACCATGTCGGTGCCAAAACACAGACTACTGACTAAATTAGAATATCATGTTGCTAAAAACAACTTTTCAAAACTACCAAATATTTTAAGCATAAAATTATTTAACATATTTTGGTCGCCCTCGGTATTGTGCAATCCACTATGTTGAACATTTTCCGAGAATAATTTTAAAACAATGATGGTCAACACTTGTATACCGAATAACTACCTCTCTATATAGAATAATAAACGAAAGAGACAACAGAGACACACAAGACAACAAGAGAAGTACATGGTACTACAGCTAGTCGACAATGACCGGTTGCTAGGATACCAACCGTCATCTCTGTTCTACATCGTCCAATCAGATATAAAGAAACAATACAAAACTGCACATATTCGTCGTAGCTAAAATTAAAAACACCACATACTTTCACAGAAATAATGTCAACTTGCACATGGACGGCATCAAAGAAGGATCAGTTAACAATTGCATATATTTTTTGTCAAAACTAACTCAATTAAATTATATGAACGTATAACAACAGTCTACATTAACAAGTAAACGAGTACAAACAAACACCCCAGAAAATTTCCAATGCGGACGGGAAAGTTGACAATGAAGGGATAATACATATGACATTCTTATAACGCATGTTATAGCAATACCGTTTGTGTACGCAATGGCCTACGAATAATATGAAAATGTACTTTATTTTCGATTTCCAATAGATTTTTGTGGTATGATTCAAATATCAAATTTTAAGGAAAACATTCTCTATCTTTTTGGTGTTTATTACGAATTATTCCATTAATAAACTTAATTTTATTGATAAACAATTAAAAATACTTTATAATGACATCCATGAAAACAAAGTATGTCGACGTTTTGGTGAGTTTCAAATTTCAAAAGTTTGAAATATGATCCTTTTGTAAGAATCTCAGCACCATAATAATATGTTGTCTGTATAAACAAAAATAGTTAGAGTTAAGTGGAGTAATATATACAAACAGTACAGATCGATATGTCAAAACTGCATTATGTATGTCATCGACACCTGTCAAAACTAAGAACAACATTGGTGACATATTTTTAGTCACATCATTTCTGCAACATCTGGCTTAAAGAGACAAACACCTATTCTGTCTTTTAATTACTTATTACACCTTAATATTTGTTTTTTCTCTGTCATGCTACGCTGACTGACTTAACTTCCAAATAAAGAAATAATGGGTTTTCCAGAACAAACTCCGTCATAACAGATTATATACATATAGTCAATAGTATAAACGATAGAGAATACCGAATGGACAATAAAAATTGACAATCCAGAGAAACTTGCAACATAGGGTACACAAGACGAAGGCAAACAATACAAAAACAATCCAGAGAAACTGACAACACAAGGTACACAAGACGAAGGCAAACAATACAAAAACAATCCAGAGAAACTGACAACACAAGGTACACAAGACGAAGGCAAACAATACAAAAACAATCCAGAGAAACTGACAACACAAGGTACACAAGATGAAGAAAAACAAAACATAAACACAACACAATATATGTTGGATACCATTTTACGCAAACAAACACAAATAACGTAAATAAGACATGACAATAGACGCCACGGTGTATAGAAATATGACATTTGGTTTCTAAGCAGCGTCGTATAACATTTCTAAAAGTGGTACTAGTTATATGGGCGAATCGTATATATTAGATACTGAGTTTGGTACTGTTTGACTGCTATTTTGCCTGTTTTTTCCAGTATTGTTGTAAATGCTATTTTAGTGACAACGGGAACCTTTGAACCGTAATGGAAGCGAGAGGCTGGCGCGGTAAAATCTGATTCAATCCACCATTTCTTTAGAAATGCCTGTACCAAGTCAGGACCATTGCGGTTTTCCAGTTTCCCGGTTGTTGACTGATTTTGTCTGTTTATTGATTTATGAGTTTTGAATTTCCCTTTGGAAGATTGCTCTGTGTTCGGTAATTTTGTTATTACCCTTATTATGCACATCTCGCTCTTATAAGGGGACTCCTGTATTGGTTTTACCACTGTATTTTCACGTAAAAGACAACATGTCGCAGCTTCTAACTAGAACTGTCCGCATAGCGGGACTAATACCCCCCGCTTCACTCTGACTGTGTCCACGATTATTGAAAACTAAGTCTACACGGAAAATATATTATTTGTCAAATTATAATGTTTAATCACATTCAACAAAAATACAAACGTCGTAGCATAAAAACTGTAAGAGGAGTTGCACGGACAAACCATGTACCCTTTCAGCCAAATTCACAAATAAAAAAAAATAACTAAGTTCAACAATCTATATTTTTTGGCAAAATTCATGAAAATCAAAATCCTTGCAACATGCACATTTTTTTATATAAGTACAAATGTTCTGCAATGTAAAAACTTCCTAACTTACAAACTGTAGGAGGAGTTGCGTAGACAAACCATGTACCCTTTCTGCCATATTCACACAAAAATGGCTAAGTTCAACAATCTACATTTTTAGCAAAAATGCACAAAAATCAAAATCCTTACCACATGCACATCTTTGATATATGTACAAACAATCTGCAATATAAAAAATTCCTAGCGTAAAAACTGTAGGAGGAGTTGTGCGGACAAACCATGTACCCTTTTTGCCAAATTCACCAACAAATGACTAAGTTCAACAATCTATATTTTTGGTAAAAATGCACAAAAATCAAAATCCTTACCACATGCACATCTTTGATATATGTACAAATGATTTGCAAAATAAAAATTTCCTAGCAGAAGAACTGTAGGAGGAGTTGCGCGGACAAACCATGTACCCTCTATGCGGATAGACAGATGGACAGACAGACGGACAGACAGACAGGGTGAAACCTATATACCCCCCAAACTTTGTTTGCGGGGGGCATAATGAGTAAGTTCATTAAGATTGATCATTGGTGCTTTTTGCAAGTGTATATTTTAGCCATTATCCATTATAACTACGTTTTCGTGTGACAGTCTAATTTCCGCCCGTAGGACCATGTGTGACAGTCTAATTTCCGCCCGTAGGACCATGTGTGACAGTCTAATTTCCGCCCGTAGGACCACCATAGTTCATCCTGTTTACTTACACAATTGTTTGTTGTTTGATACTTGCTTGCGTTAAACAACAACAAATAAATCAATCACCTTGGAAACGCTTAAGATGTTTGATATACTATAAAAAGTATATAAACAAACAATAGTGAAACACAAATATTGAACATTAGAAGCGAATCGCATAATAGTAACAATACAAGTTATCAATATTATGTTGCCTTTTTGAGAATCGTGTCGTTTCCACATGTAACACATACAAATTAATTTTGACAATTAGCCTACACTTAAGTATGATTAATGCCTTCAAATAAATATAGGATATAATGTATATAAAAAAAAGAACAATCATGAGATTGGACATATACAATCCTGTAAGCACAAGTATATGAAATAGAACACAAAATTGGACCAAAGAGAATGTGCGATGGTTGTCAATATTGAGAAATTGGCGGATGAATTTCATTAAACTTTACAATGTAGAACTTTAGAAAATGGAAAAAAACTGTAAATATATAACACAAATATGTCAATTAGTTCTTGTTAAGAAAAGTGTTGTTCTAAAACATATTTGCAAATTTTATATTAGTGCTGGTTTTATTGCTCCCAAAACTTTAAATTATTTGGCTTTCCAATATTTAGATTTCAACCTGATGAAGTTTATTCCAGAAACGCGTCGTGCGTACTAAATTTGATATCTACGGTTTCCCAGTTTCCCGGTTGTTGACTGATTTTGTCTGTTTATTGATTTATGAGTTTTGAATTTTCCTTTGGAAGATTGGTCTGTGTTCGGTAATTTTGTTATTACCCTTATTTAGAAGATTGCTCTGTGTTCGGTAATTTTGTTATTACCCTTATTTGATATCTAAGCTTTTATTTTTATTTACATCGTTTTGTTTTCATTATGATTTTCAATCTGGTAAACAATTGTATAAAATAGATATTCTGATCTTTTCCTATTATACACTATCAGTCCAGAAAGGTAGGATGTACCGATTTGACGTAAAGCTGTTAAGCCATCATGTACAAGTCTTAGCGGGTCCAACTGTCTTCTAAGTAATTATACTGGGATTGTCAATTATTAAATAACAGGTTTGTCTTAAATTATTATTATATTCACGGAGTAAAAAACAATGGGATTCATCATCTGGAATGTAACATGTATTGCATATAAA
>MJUT01016238.1:372285-395898 GCA_002080005.1 Gigantidas platifrons | reverse complement strand
TATTATTATTATTATTATTATTATTATTATTATATGAAATGAGAGGAAAATAATGGAAAATAAATAAAAATGAAATGCAGAGAAAATAAAAACTTAATGATAATTATGACACATTGCTATGTAATTTCGAAGTTCTATAATTATATTCCTATTAGCTTAACGCATCGATTTTAATTTTTAAAAATTACTGTTTCACAGACTAAGCATTCATTAAATTTTAATTCCCATGTCCGTCCTTGAATTGCAATATTTTCTTTTATTGTATTTCTCTTGCTGTACGTGTATTTGTGTCTGAGAGTATTGATAAAGTTATATAAAGTAAAGTTCTATAAATATTTAATTATTTACAAAGCTGAAAAAAAAATATTCTAAAATATCTCCAATGGAAAATATACAACTATTTTATTATGGCCGAAAATTCTTTTTGGAAGAATATTGAAAATAACGCAAACAAAATTGTAGGTACATTTATAAAGCAAAAATTGAAATAAATAACAAATATGATGTAATAATAAAAAAAAACAAAAAAAACCACACAATTCAAAGCAAAAGTAAAACAACATAAAACAAAAAACAAAAAACAAAAAACAAAACAAAAGACAAAAGCAAAAACAAAACACAAAAAATCAAACAAGAAATCGTAAAAAGTTGTTGCAAGGAAAATATTATAATTATATTCTGAGGAGACATGATCATGATCATTCTCATAAAAATATCAATTTGTATATACATTGCATTCTTTTTTATTTTGCTGAAAAAAATATACATCAAATTAAAATTATGTTAGGATATTTTTTTTTTCTAATTTAATTATACATTATCTAAAATATCAACGGATTCTTTTTTTATCGAAATTATTTTTACAGTTAACTATTTTAATATAAATATATAAAATATTATAAAATATATTAACTAATTATATTTAAAATCACAGCAATAAAATGAAAGACAAACAAATTACCCCACTTTCGACATATTTTTTTTTAATTTAAAATGACATCGGTAAAGCAAATCATTATTTTCAACAAAGTTGAAAAGGATATGTATATTTTCATTCAAAAAAATCAATTACAGCATAAATTCTTCTGAATAATGTAACTCTGTTATACTTTCGTAAATACTATATAATTGTTTTTGCTTTGTTTTTCTTCGTATTGTGTACCCTATGTTGCCAGTTTCTCTAATTTATCCATTTTTGATTGCCCATTCGGAATATTTAACTTTCATTTATATTCACTTATATTGTATATTATCTCTGTACCATTGTTATTTTGGCTTGAGAAAAAAAAAAGATATATAAAATGCATAACAAACATATTACACTTCCGCTTATTAGTTTTATATATGACAAAGAAAGAAAACTGTTTAAGTGCTCCAGTACTAAGTAAATTGAAGTTAAAAATAAAAATTAATCAATATCAAACTACTAAAGTATTAAAATATATCAAATTTTTACCCCCTCCCCAGGTTAATATTCTTGAACATAAATTAAATTTTTCATTATTATGTAATTCAAAGGTATAAATTAAAATCCACCTGACATTTTAGTGGTCATAATAAACAAATAACGCAATATCATTTGGCAAATATCCAAGTTCTAATGATCATAATGGCGTAATTCTAGCACTGAACAAGCGGAAGTTAAGATTCATAACTTTTCTCACTTTAATTGTTTTTTCTAATTTTACCCAGAAAGCGGAATTACAAATATACTGAAGTTGAAAGCTTTGTTTACTAAATAGAAAACTTTTATCGGATGTGTGGGTTAAAATAGAGTAGTTATGTCAACAATCGATAAATGATTCATTTTTTTTCTAATGAATACAGCAAGGTGTCTGAAGTATCCAATAGGAACAGTAAAACCACACAGGACTATTTTTATCCCGTATATAGGAGAAATCATATGGATAATATTACAGACAGCTCATGACTTACCTTCGAGCCAGTTTATCCATGACGTCATCAATATATATCTTTACCTATATTAACCTTGTCCTGTATATGGATATACTGTAAATTTGCATTTCCAGATCAATACACATTTATCTAAAATTTCATCCGATCTAAAACAAAGCAAAAATAATAAAAACTCATGAAATGACTGTATGAACCAGGAACAAGGAAGGACATATATAGGCATATAACATTTGGTAGAGAAATAATACTAGTATTTCGTCAGAGCCGTATATACAGGGTTATACACTGACATATTAAGCAAAACCTCTTCTGATTTCTCGGAACAATCTTATTTCTAATTCTTCTAAATACTGACTGTCTTGGACAAGCTGAAAATTACGTCATCTTGTGCTAGATTTACGACTTAAGTTGGACATTTTTACCATTATATAATCTAGTTTGTTCAGAGAAAAACACAGATTTGTGTTTAAGATTATTTCGAGAAAAGCAGTCGAATCTAGCTACAGCTTAACGTGGATAAGAGTAGGTAGTACAGCACCAATTGAAACTGAAAGTTGGAATAAAATGAAATGAAAAACAAGCAAAATCGATACTCTAACACATATTCTACATGACCTCTCACTTTCATGGCTTGGTACAGGTACTTGAATAAAAAGTGGCGGGGTTAGACTAATTTGATGGGCCCAAACCTCCCCTCCTAGTGAAATCATCCAATCGTGCAAACGTGATTAACAATTGCGCACTGCTTGTAACATATTACATCTATCTGGTAATGGTCGTACTCGATTTAACGTACAAATTCTAACTTTGATCCATTGATTTATGTACTGTTATATATTTTGAACTTTCTGCTAATTAACATTGCTAAATTATATACTATTTGTCAATACAATTATATCTTTTTTTTTCTCATATAGCGAATTTGAATTTTACGTCAATCTTTTCGTTGACACCGAAATCCTATACCATCTGCCTCAAACATGTCAAACTTACTATTGACACACAGATGATGGGGTCATCAAATATCGGCTTCATCTGTTTACATCTGTACGCCCTATATAAATATGTACAACTACAACAACATGCATCAATTTGTATTTTCACGGAAATAACGTATAATGTGTCCATCTACAATTAATTTAGATAAAAGAAATTCAGTCAGTCTAAAACAATATTCTCAATAGACACATAATTGTAGTCGATGAGCTATTCATAACATGTTGTTTTTTTCAGATTTAATTTCAATATTTAATAACTAATGAAGCAATGTACAAGACTTCCAATGACGTAAAAATGATCTAGTTTATTTTAATGAACTGACCATGACCTTTTTATACTATTGAATGTAAGTACTCATGTCTAGAGAACATTGGTGGGACATACTAAAAGAGGTCTTACTATTATCAAGCAACAAATATACAAAGCCTCACAAACATATAAATATTAAGTTTTTGCAGTAGAAATTATACGTTATCAGTCTGGAGATGTAATATATATCCCATTTTAAAGGGCAGTGGTTTTGTTAAGCGGTTAGGCGTCAGTCGAACCGTTTAACAAAACCATGCACTGCCCTTTAAAACGGGATATATAACATCTCGAGACAGATAACATTTTTATCTGAATGTTCTAGCATTAATAAGTATTTCCTTGTTATAGGAAAAACATAAACACACATATCTTTGGAAAAAGGTCACAGAGAGCGATTATTGATTTCCTGTGCCATATGAAATACACAGCACAGGCAATAGGTGAGAGCGATTATTGATTTTCTGTGCTGTATGAAATACACAGCACGACTTCCATGAAGTGTTAGAAGTAAATTTTTAGCCAATCAAAATTATACTTGCCACAAGAACATCAGATACATATTTGTTGTTCTGTGTATTAATTGCTTGGCAACAGAAACATAGCTACTAGGGATGTAACGTGAGTAACACGACTGGTTTCACTAGTGGAGCAGGAACTGCTTATATATATAATTGTCTTTCCGTAATAACCCCGGTTTTTAGTGAGGTTCGTGTTGTTCACTCTTTAGTTTTAATGTGTAGTGTTTTGTAGATCATTGTTTGTCCTTTTGTTTTTTGGCCATTTAAGACTATTCAATTATTTGGCTTACAGCGAACATGTTGAAGGTAATTCCATAAACGAGTCGTGCGAACTAAATGTGATATCTACATTTGTATTTCTCTTTCTTTGATTGACGGCTTCTGATTACCCTGTTGGTATCTTCAAACTGTCAGACAACATATGTCTATCAAATGATATATCAAATCTATTTTTAAACTGAAATATTGTCTTATTAAATATAATTTAAAAAGAAATACAGAGAAATATATTTCCCTAATTGCATAGATAGTTTTTTCATTGATAAAAAGCTCATTGCAGATATACATCGACAGTCACACATGTTGGTGATCATATTTCTATGAAGCTTTTAATAAGGAACAGTAAATTTCAAGAAAATATACATCATAAACCAAGTCAATGCATAAACACTGATTACTGGGTGGATGATACAGTCCACCAAACAGAGGTATCGTCAAGACGATATGAATAAAAATATAATTTATTGTCAATATGTCGTACAGTTAAACAAAATGGTTGGTTTATGGTGTTTAACGCCACTTTCAACAATATTTCAGTTATTTCGTGACGGTCATGCAGTTTTATTGGTAGAGGAAACGGGAGTACCCGGAGAAAGCCACCGACATGTGGAAAGTCGGTGAAAAACATCTATTATTATTAATTGTCAAAGCATGTTGTGGGAAAACACCCATCAAGACTCATTTCTTTTTATTTAAGAAAAATAACAAATATTAGACATAGAGTAAATAATAGATTAGTTTACCGTAAAATTATAATTTTAACACTTCTTTCTAATTAATTGTGCATATTTTTATGTAGTACCCGTACCAACAAAACGACGTGCATGGTACCTTCTAGTATTAAACTGTCGGCACTTTAATATCATGGTTTGCCATCAGTGATGCAACTTCCTAGTATAGCTGTGTGAACCTGACTCCACAAAGTATGCATTGCATGTGTATTAATAATAAATAATACAGAACATGGTACCTACTGCCACCGTCACTTAGATCATGGACATCACATTTTGAATAAATAAAATGTTCCTTGAAGATATTTTAGATGATACCAATTTCTCATCGAAATTTACCGCTTTGGGTATTTTTAGAATAATCTTGCGAATGTCCCGGATCGTAGTGGTATAAGAGGAAATAACTGATATTGTACACCATATTCCCATCACAATAGGGTGTCATATAACACGGTGTCAATTAGCTGTATGTTTCCATATAACACGGTGTCAATTAGCTGTATGTTTCCATAAAGATCTTGTACACGCAGCGATTTGATAAAAAGGGTATTTCACTTCCATGTTTTATGACCACGCAGTAAGCAAGGCTAAAAGTACAAACGTGACACATCTAGACTTGTAAAATCCTTGAAGGCTATGATTTAGTAATTATAGTTGGATCTTTGAGGCAAGTTTACTCTGCTAGAAAATCTGCTGGTACAACTAGTACGTCCAATTAGCAATTAAATTAGTTCATTTATATTTCATTCCATATTATATTACTATTCTATGTTCAATATTTGATCCCAACAAATGACCTATTCATTCTGGTTTCCCACTAAGACCATGAATTTCTTTAGATGTTTATGACTGATTTATATTAAATATGTTTGAAGTATCAATTGTGATTTTGTTGTGGTCCTAACAGTAATGGTCTTTAACTAACAGATTCTACCTTCGTAGCTAGAAGTCAATTAACCACAATCATTCATTGACCATGCTATTACACTGTCCATGATTGTGTTGTCATTCATTGACCATGCTATTACACTGTCCATGATTGTGTTGTCATTCATTGACCATGCTATTACACTGTCCATGATTGTGTTGTCATTCATTGACCATGCTATTACACTGTCCATGATTGTGTTGTCATTCAATTTGGGATTGGAATTTGGTCTTTTTGGGTTGAAGCGAATTTCTGCAAATTTTGTTTATTGTTTGTTTGTACAATGTATATGTATTTATGTTGGAGAGACAATTATCAGGAGGGGAGAGTTGGAATCTCATAAACCTGTTTAACCCCACCACATTTTGTGCCTGTTCCAAGCCAGGACATAAATCTCCAACAGGATATGTCGTGATATTTTGCTTGTGTTCAGCTAGTGAGGTGAGATGAGAGACGACTGTTCAGCTAGTGAGGTGAGATGAGAGACGACTGTTCAGCTAGTGAGGTGAGATGAGAGACGACTGTTCATTTTGTTGATATTGGGGAATTGTTTCCCATCACTGCTTACATTTCAAACTAATACTACAAGAGACACAATAAACTATTTCCTAGAGAACAATATTCTCACCGATTGAGTTCGACCAGTTGATCGTTTTGGCAGCAAGATAGATACTCGTTTGACACACTGTAACTAGTATTTAATCTAACTATATAAAGGGATATGTATAAACATAATGTTTATATATAGTAGACAAATAAGACAACAGTCAAATGCAAAACAGTCTAGATTCGTCAACCCATGAAACATATACTTCCATATACAGCATTTGTACACCTGCATAAGGAGTACATATTTTTTAGTTTATACGATATTCAAGAACCTGAGCCACGATATAGCTGAAATACACCAGTCAATCAAGCAATTAATCAAGAGCTTGTTGGTCTTTCAGGATTTCCTTGATAGAGGATTGCTGCTAAGAAGGAAGTTAGTGAACCAAGGGTTCCTAGTGATTAAGTTGTAGTCATCACTTCGAAAGTTTACGACTGCCACCATGACTTGGCTAATCGTTACATAATGTATGTATCACAAATGACCACGAATATTTTCCGTTTGTCGTAATCACAATCCAGTCCCTTCCTCATTCATGTCTTATCACCGACTTTGTATTAAGAGTAACACGACGGGTGACACATGTTGAGCAAGAACTACTTCCTCTTCCGGTGCTGCTTCACCTACGATTGGGCTCACATTGCTTAATCTTTAGTGTTCTGTGTGATATTCTGGATATCATTGTTTGTCCTTTTTATTTCGGTCATTGCATTGTCTGTCCTTCTGAGATTTATGGCTTTTGATTACTCCTTTGGTATCTTTAAACTCTTCTTGACAGAGTTGTAAATGCATACCTTATGTTATCAGATGCTATATTTATGTCAATATCTGTTAGAAAAGTGTCATCTTGATATTTAAAGGTATCAACTATTAAGCAAAATACGTACATTTGTTATATCAAGAGATCTATGTAATCATAGACTTTTGTAGTTTCTATCATAAATTGATTTAAAATATTGAAAAAATTATATGATATCCATAAAAGTATATTGTGATAACATGTCATATATATAATTGATAATCCTCAGGATTAGTATGTCTCTTATTATATTAGGAAAAATACCAGAGACAAACAATCTTTGTTTCTTCAAACATATGTTATTCGTGTTGCGCGATCGTTAGTTGTTTGTGTGTATGTTTTGAAGATCATTGTTTGTCATTTTGATTTTTTTCTTTTGACAATTGTGTGGTCTGTTCTTCAAACTCTTCTTATTCAATGTGAACTGAAAAATGGCTAAATGGGAGCAAGCAAGTGCTATGTCATGTGAATGCTAATCGCGACTTAATTTAGTTTAAAAATGTAGGCAATTGCATATTGTTTCTTCAACTAAAACAAATATAAAGTATACATTTCAACTCATTAAATACTTTATCCTTAAATATATATTCGAATAGAATATTTAACATCATTTGATTAATTGTGTCACCCCATGGTTTTTATTTCAAGCAATGGACCATAAAAAGCAAATATATCACTTCACGAACTTCATAACAGTCAAATTACATAACAAAATAGGATAATTGGGTAATTTGTTCCGAGCGTGACCTAATTTTTAGTGGCATGCAGGTCGCATTATATCGTACTACAGTATGTGATAAAGATTGTCAGTGACTTGCGACAGATCGGTGGTTTTTTCCGTCAACTCCGCTTTCCCCCACCAATACAGTACAACAAACTGACCGCTACGATATAACTAAAGTATTGCTGAAAGTGGCGTTAAACACCACCAATCTCCAACAAACCAACCACCTGAATTGCACGTATGCTAGAAGCTTTAATTGTGACAGTAAGTCATGTATAAATATAGTAGTTATAACAAGACAATATGCAGTCCATGATATATTTTGCTTTGATAATTATTTTTACTTAGTCTTCAGCTTAATCTACTACCACCACGATATAACTGAAATATTGTTGAAAGTGGCGTTAAACACCATAGCTATAACTCCTTAATCTACTGGTATGAATTTAGTCATGGTCATGACGCAGGAATTCAAGAATGAAATAATATATTGATTGATAAATAGCCTTGGTTTGTATTCAGAGTTACAACTATGTTAATCAATGACAAACAAATTACTTCAAAATTGTTAGGAATTAGAAATATTAATTTCCATAATAAACACGTGCGAAATATGACGCAATTACATTACATAATATCAGGCACATTTACTACAACAGAAAATATCAGTCATTTGTTTTACACTCGTTTGAAAAGTTTTACGAAGAATAATAGCCGAGATTTCTAACCATTACAAGGTCATTTTCGTAAAGCCACTCCTTCATATCGCTGCTCAAACCTGGTATTCCAGTCTTTACATTTATAACGCGGAATTCCAATACCTAATGGAACGTTCGGAAAGTCCAATAGTTTGTTATTACCATGACAATATAAACAAAACCCACAGAATTACATGTAGTACAATTACTAATTAGATATGTTTACGTATTTACCTCTTCGTCAGGAAGCGAGTTATGTAACTTCCGAATTAATATTTTATTATTAATGTATAAATAGATTGACATGAGTATGACGTTTTGTTATTGTACTGTCGTGATTTTTGTGTACACTCTTTTCGAAAACTCTTCGATATATTCTTAATTGATCAATAATCAATAACACTTCTTGTAGAATATACATTTAGCGTATGATACAATAAATGCATTCAATTTCGATCGGACTTACATAAAGTAAAGTCCTAATTATTTTCCAGAACCTTAACTTTATCGGATTATTTTTCATTTCGATCAGTTTTACATCAAGAATTATTAAATCAAAAGTACACGTATTGTAGACGTATAGTATCGTAATCACGTGATATAGTCAAAGAAAATTCCCAGTAGCAGAACCACCTTCATTGTCACAGTTGCTTAGCGGACACAAAGTAAAATAAATGGAAGAAAATAAACGTTAGAGAAAACCGGAGGGGCAATCAATAATGGACAATCCAGAAACACTGGCAACATTAGTCAACAAGACACAGGACGAAGACAAACAAAACAAAAAACAACATAGAAAAATAAAAGGATGAACAATACGGACCCCTAAAAACGGGGGTGAACTCAGGTGCTCGCGAAGAGTAATATTGTATAACAATACGGACCCCTAAAACTGGGGATGAACTCAGGTGCTCGCGAAGACTAATATTGTATAACAATACGGACCCCTAAAACTGGGGATGAACTCAGGTGCTCACAAAGAGTAATATTGTATAACAATACGAACCCCTAAAACTGGGGATGAACTCAGGTGCTCGCGAAGAGTAATATTGTATAACAATACGAACCCCTAAAACTGGGGATGAACTCAGGTGGTCGCGAAGAGTAATATTGTATGACAATACGAACCCCTAAAACTGGGGTGAAATCAGGTGGTCGCGAAGAGTAATATTGTATAACAATACGAACCCCTAAAACCGGGGGTGAAATCAGGTGCTCGCGAAGAGTAATATTGTATAACAATACAGACCCCTGAAACCGGGGGCGAACCCAGGTGCTCGCGAAGAGTAATATTGTATAACAATACGAACCCCTAAAACCGGGGGCGAACTCAGGTGCTCGCGAAGAGTAATATTGTATAAAATGCCTTCAGTTTACCATTCGTCCTGTGCATCAAAGACACTACCAATATAATGTACTTCAACATGTGTAGAATAACTTTATCTCATTTTAATAGAACGTATATAAGACATCGATGGAGTTTTAGAAACAATTCTCTGTCTAGATGCTTTAGGATATAACTATAAGCACTACATTGTGAATATATTTACAAAACGATTCTCTGTGGTATCGAAAATGGTTTTAGATCTCCTCTGTGGAGTATAATCCCTCTAAAGGGGTCGTCCGCTATTCGTGCGCGTGCTGAATCAATTGTACATTTTCTTAATGAGAGAACACAGACCGTAAATGATAGGCTCCTGTTTCGTGAATGCCACCTCCCTTGTGCATAAACGACTACTCCCAGCAACTTCTGATGTACAATGCCATTCTGGTGCCATCTGTATGATTTATTCTTTGTAATCTTGTTCTCGTTACGAATAGAGCTGAAAACACTGTTTTCAATAATCAATCAATCAATCAATCAATCAATCAATCAATCATTCAATCAATCAAAACAATTTAAAAGCTCAGAAAAATCAAACAATAAGCCATATACAGGATTTACAATTGCGAGTGTCTCTGGATTGTCCATTCTTGATTGCCCCTTCGGTTTTCTCTGGATTGTCCATTCTTGATTGCCCCTTCGGTTTTCTCTAACGTTCGTTCAGATCGTTAGATAACAGATACAGGAATCAATATATTTATCATAGTTTAATTGGTTGATACATTTTTGTTGCAATAACAACCATCTTTGATTTTTCCCTAAACCTTCTAAACACTATTACATAAAAATAAGTTTGCTTTGTCTTAGTATCTGTGGTGTAACACTAAGTCATAACTTAACATTACTATCGGCATAAAATGTTGTATTGTTATATGTACATTGAATCAATGTTTGTTTTATGTGTAACTCTTTGCCTCTTCGGGGGCCCTTAATTGAACAATAAAATTATTATTATTATTATTATTATTATTATTATTATATACACGATTAATGTTGTTCTATGATATATCTATATTAAATAGTAAAACATATTACGTTTAACTTGGTACACAGGCGTACAAAAGCGGAAGGATAAATTATAGAGTACACATGTTCGATGATATTCTAATAAACAGAAAACCTGGATACAAACTAAGTCATATGCACTGTTTATGTTGTATGCAACACAAATCTCACTTACCAGTATATTTATTAATTGAAGTACCTGTATTATAAAAACGTAGATATTTAATTTAGTGCGCATGGCGCCTTTCTGGAATAACATTCATCAAGTATGCTCAAAGCCAAAATATTTGAAATCCAAATAATTTATAATCTTTGGGAGCCAGAAAACCAAAGGGTTTACACAGAATAGCCTAAATCTGCTCAGGTCACCTTTCATGAGAGAGGAGAGCATTAGATTTAATAATAATTACATTATTTAGGAAAGTGACAGGTCATGTATATGTGTGCCAGGGTGACAGGTCATGTATATGTGTGCCAGAGTGACAGGTCATGTATATGTGTGCCAGAGTGACAGATCATGTATATGTGTGTCAGGGTGACAGGTCATGTATATGTGTGCCAGGGTGACAGGTCATGTATATGTGTGCCAGGGTGACAGGTCATGTATATGTGTGCCAGAGTGACAGGTCATGTATATGTGTGCCAGGGTGACAGGTCATGTATATGTGTGCCAGAGTGACAGGTCATGTATATGTGTGCCAGGGTGACAGGTCATGTATATGTGTGCCAGGGGTATCAATTTTGACTTTGTTTCTTCGACTGTTCGATTAAATTACAGATCTGTTCCAACAGTGTGGTATATTTTGTTTTTATATTTATTTTATTTAATCTACTTCCATACATGGACTATATTATAGATTATCTTAGTCATTCAATAGATTGAATACATTACTATGAATAATCAGAATGTTGATCTTATGAACTAACATGTTTGAATTCTTTTGTAGTAAATAGTAATAGTGTATAAAACCATTGGTCGCAATGTTCTGCATTACTTTATTTGAACAAATTCAACATTAATGTAAGCAGAAATCTATTTTTTAACATTCAAAAAGCTATATATTGAACACATCAATCTAACATACAAGGGCGAATTACTTTGTAACACTTCTTCGGCATAAAAAAAAATACGTTGCGTGAATCTCTGGAAACCGGAAATATAAATGTGCTTTAATATCATAAAATCTTCTGCCATATATACACTAAATAAATTAAATGCTTTGAATTGATGGGAAATTGACTTTTTTAAAAGGATATAAACAAGTCATTTATTGGCATGAAATGTGCTTTGTTGTCGGTTGCCACAAGTAAGATATCAGCGGGTAACCTAATGGTATACCATTGTCTTCTCCTTTATGCTTGTGAGGTCGTCAGAACAACTAACTTGATGCATGAGATATTATCTCAAACGTCCCCCAACCATAGATCCGCTTAAATGAAAATAAAAAAGAAATAAACACCGTACATTTGTATATGACTAAAAAAGATTGATAATGTAAATCCATTAAATCCCACTTTTATAAGATATTACCTTTTATTAACCGTATATATTTAAACGTGTTTTCATGTCAATTTTAAATTATTTAAATGCAATAATGTTGCAGAAGCAGTATGTTTCGATTCATCTTATATCTTAAAATCTGACCGGTATGAATTGCACATGTTAAATGGGAACAAATAATAATCATTGTCTATTCGAAGGACATAAAAGAATCACATGACGCAACGACATTACATTTATCAACAAAGGTTCATACAATACAGTAAGACATCCTACTTGTGTGGAAGTCATGGGATTCGGCAAGTTTTCTACTTTGAAGTAACTTATTGTTCGAAGTTTCGGCAGTAAAAAAAAAAAACCTTAACCCGCCACTTTTTTTTAAAGTGCCTATTCCAAGGTAGGAAATTGAGAGGTCATGTATATGTTAGGGGGTCGATTTCGTCTCTGTTTCTACGATTTGATTAAAAAAGTATGCATTAAGTTTAAATATATATTAAGTCCATCTATATTAGTTTGACTTGTTACATTACAACAACCAAAAGACGTTTAAGACTATGGTACCCGATCTTCGGTCATCTATGAACAAGATACACCTGGGATCACTCCTGGTTTTTAGTGAGGATCGTGTTACTCTATCTTTAGTTTTATGTGTAATGTATTCTATATCGTTGTTTGTCCTTTTGTCCTTTTTCTTTTGGTCATTGTGGTGTCTGTCCTTCAATTTACGGATTCTGATTACCCCTTTGGTATCTAAAAACTCTTCATACTCCATGTAGGTCAACCAATTCCTGAAAGTGAACTGAACATTTTAGGAGTAGCTTTTTAGTAAGCAGTTTCCTGGATAATCTAGATAGAAAATTATTAAATCTCGTTCTGGTGTGTAAATATTGCATTGTAATTTCAATAATTTCAATGTTACGTCAAAGCATATATCAATGCAAGTAAACGTTAGAGAAAACCGAAAGGCAATCAAGAAGAAAACTGTTTGTGGTGAATTCATACGAATATATTAAACTTTACTAATATTATATACACATGTAAATACTAGTATCTTGAATCTGAGTTGATAAAACACTGTCACGTGATATTTATCCATTCGTTGGGTCAACCGCTAATCGTAATGTCTCATAGTAAGGTCCACCGCTCGCGAGGAAATCCCAAGGAAATTCTCACGTGTTTCCAATTATAGTTATTTCCCTTGATTCAACAGACAACAAACATGGCGTCCAACGACAGGTTCGTCGCTGTAGGCGAAGAAGAAATTTTATATATTATATCGAATGTTTTCGCAAAACCGCAGGTATTCTATTACTTGGTGTCTGATGCAAATATATCCGTTATAATATACCAATTATCACCTTTGTTGGAGAGTGACCCGACGGGTCACATTCCAACAAGGGTGATAATTGTATAATATAGCAGGGAATTATAATTCCCTGAATATAGTAATACATGCATTGTTTCTTTGGTGGGGTGGAAGGGTTTTGCGGCTTGGGTTGTTGTAGTGTTTCGCTACTTCTATTAGCTCTTCAGCTATTTCGTAGCTGCCAGACTTATTGGGGAAAGAAATCACGGACAGGTATAACGAACTTACCGTTGAAAAATTCCAGGCCTTGGATGTCTGGAAACCTTAAGACTTGATGTAGATAACTAGGTGCGAACCCATCCAAGTAATGTTAGGCTTGTGATCAGAAGTCAACAACCTTTACCACATTGCATGTTTATACTACATAACTAGGCACCAGCAGATTACTTAGTCGATATTGTGAAATGCAGTATTGATTCTGTGAAGAGATTGTATATTCACTAATGATCTTGTTGACAATTGTAATTATAACTGAGATGAAAACTTAACATCGATGCTTACAATCAGAGTGAGCAGGTTCCTTAAATAGTTTATAAATTGTATTAAAAGAACTATTGAATGACTGGTCAATCGATGAAATGAAATAGGTGACCTTTGCCGATTTTTTCTATACTACTGAGGCCCTTATGACTCCTTGCTCCGAAAGACTGTTAACTTATTTTCCTTTCTAATCTTTTGATTGTGTACGTACTTGATGCAGAATATTATAGAAACGCGTCGTGCGCAATAAATTTGGGATCTAGATATTGTTTTGTGTTTTTGTTTGGATTTTCTTTGTCGTCTTGTACAACCTATGGTATTTTCTAACGTTTACTTTACTGTTTATGAGTACTTCTCGTTCACAATCTACTCCCATTTATTGAAATTATTACATTGACATCCTAATATCTTTAAATATAGCTGTTTTATTTATACATCCATGTTTGCAACATACGATGTTTTTTATATCCGTTTACTAACATAAAATACATCATAATCAAACTGCTAATGACCATTTAAAGATTTCACACATTTATGCTGGACTGTTTATGAGTGCAACACACCTTGCAATGTTGAAGGACTTGCTGTACCAATCATTTTTACTACAAACGTTATAAACTCATGCAGATCCTTTAACATTAACTATGGGGAAGTTATTATACATTTTGCTATATAGTAATGAAGGAAACAAACAAAATTATATTTGGGTATGAAAAAATCATAATAGCGACCATATAATCCATGACCTGTCAAAACATTGATCAAGCACGTTGCCAGACATTGGGATTGTACTGTTTTTCTTTTTGTCCTTTTTCGTTTGGCCATTATGTAATCTATCTTTTTTCGGATTATGTCTTATGATTACCCCTTTGGTATCTTCAAACTTCTAAAATGTTATTGATAAGATAAACAGTTTATACAATAGCGTGCAATTTGAGAATATAAATAAATCGTATGCATGCAGCAGAGACAGGAAGTCAATCGAAATCATTGGGTTGTAGATCATCTTCGACATTTAGGTATATACTATCCTTTAATTTTGTGTTTATTAGAATAGTAAGGTTACGTAATCACTGGCATTGGGGTTGTTAAGCATTGTCTCTATCTGTAAAGAGTCTAATAATCTTTCCGAACCATCTGAAAAGAAAAAAAGAAATTGTTATCCAATTAATTATGTTTGGATTTGAATACTTTTTAAAACATTAAATATAAATAAGTTATTCCGTTTCTTCTGTTTGTATTGCTCTTTTATTTAATTTTCTGTGTTTATTGTTTGTGGATTATGTTTGTTCATATATTTTCTTTTAACAATAGTTTTATCGTTTTGTTATTGTTCTATGACATTTGGTCACGTATTTGGTATTTCCTTACTTTAATTTCAAAGGTTACGATTTCAATTCATCAAATCCATGTTAATATGCTATTATGAGTACCGGTTGCCCCTACATTTATGCACCTGAAAAAAATGAACACAATAGATGAGATGAAACCTTAGAGTTAATCCAACCGTTCTTACATCACGTTTAACATGTTATTAACGTTTGGTTTGGTTTATGGTGTTTAACGCCACTTTAAGCAAAACCACCGACCTGTCGCAAGTTATTGACTAACTTTATCACATAATGTTGTACCGAGCACACTTCGCCGTGAACGGGGTTCGAACTCTAGTGGTGATAGGCACTGATTGCACATGTAGTTGTATATCCAACTACCATACGATCACGACCACGACGATCCCTTCCAGTTATTAATGGACTGGACATGGTACCTCTGGAACATTCGATATGAAGCATGCAACAAATATGGTAACATACCTACTGACCTTTCACCTTACATATATTAATACTGATGAAAAATACAATTGTTATTCCAAATTGAATTTTGATTATCCTCAGATTTTCCTCAGATATTTTATACAAAAAGGAAAAATAAGTTAATTACACAATTGTTAAAAAAATTATGGTATTAAAATCGACTCATAAAATAGTTATTTTTTTTCTAATTCTTTTGACAACTGAGACTCTGATGATCTTTATTATACAAGCGTGGCTAACGACTTGAACAGTTATTTTGTTTTATGCAATAAAGATGAAGATTTATAGCATTATGGTTTAATGGATTTACTCATTGAGATGGCAGATTAAAAGCTGTAATTTTACTTTTTGTCTTTATAGCATTGTCCTGGTGTTACCAGCTGAACTTGTTGTCTTTTATGTAAAACCGCGGGAATTCTGCTTCACTAGTTTTGGTTCTTTTATGATTAATGTAATCCAATTATTAGTGTGATAAGAATTTTACACGTGATAATCGATAATTCTGCGATATTAGAAAACTATTGAATACCCGTTGTTTTCCTGTCAAATGACATTATCAATTGGTCTCCAATACGTAAAAATAACGATGAATATTGATATTAAAACGATTTAATGTAAATTATGCTTTTTTTACATTAAGAGATATAATTTGACGATGTCATTTCATCAAATGGAGATATAAAAATCGCAGGAAGTTTTCTAAATTAAATATTGGTTTCTGTCGGAAGTAATTTCCCATTCTCCACAAAATAGGCCATTATTCTACACGATACATTCAAATTTCGTAAAGGAGATTTATATGTTAGGAGGTGGTCATATATGTTATAAATTACTAATGCATTTGAACTATATCTGAAAAATATATATACCAATAGTAAATCGTGCATAAAAAGGAAATCGTAACTACAATATGCCTTTTTTTCCTTTTTAGTAATATGTATTGGGTAATAGTAATGTTCTACTGAATTGACATGCACCAAATGCCCGACCAGGGGTCAATATTTAAAAGTACAAACACCAAAATGACAACACATAATCAAATTGTCGTGAAAAAACAGGAAGCAAATATTGCAAATTATTGGGCTCATAAGACTAGTTCATCTCCGTCACTTTTTATTGAAGTGGCTGTACCAAGTCAGTTAAGTCATGTCTTTATGTGATAGTGGTATTTATTTTGCCTCTTTCTACGATTTTTCTATTGGCTATTTGAACTGTTCCGACAGTGTGGTATTTTGAACTGTTCCGACAGTGTGGTATTTTGAACTGTTCCGACAGTGTGGTATTTTTGCTCTTTTCATTGTATTAACGTATATATAGAAAATAAACACTAGAAAAAACCGAAGCGGCAATCAAGTATGGACAATCCAAAGACATTGACAACATTGAACACACCAGATACTGGGAAAAAAACAACCACAGCAAAGACCCCAAATAATACAACACAGAAAACTCAACAACCAATGAAATCAATACATTAACTATAAGATTAACAGTGCATCATGAGACAGGCATCGATTTAAAGGAGTTTACCATAAACGTAATGTATCAGTTGTATGACATGCACTAAATGTTCCTTGTTGGGTTGATAGAATAACACGTACAGAACCTATTTAACTGCTCTTAAGTAACATGAGTAATTGATGATCAGTTACAAGGAAGATTAACAATCTCCAACTCTCAATATATCCCCTTGTGTCTATGTAATTAAATCTTCCTACATAAGCCCATCCAATTACCATCTTTTGTGCCAGAACTAGTGCCAAAGTGAAACAACAGAACATCGAGTAGAAGTCAAATTAATACAAACATTAAATTATAGAAGATAACGTTAACAGTCTATGTCGCTTATGCATTGATATGATTCATGTCGAGTGAACGGAATGAGGTGAGATAATTACGATGGGGTAATTCGGGTAGGTTTATAGTCAAAACATTGGAAAACTAAATAAATTTAAAATATTTGGGAGCGAGGAACTGAGAGGACAAAAACAGGATAACAAACTTTGGTTAAAGTTATCCATGCCTAAGAGAGATTGACCTAAGTTTTAATAAATTACATTACTTAGTAACTGTTAATGTCAAATACAAATATATCTATTACACCATGACAATGCCAAAGCACAAACTACGGCTGTATAATTGATATTAAAACTCTTAAAAAATGTATTAATGACAATATTAGTCTCATGATTCACTGAAACATTCATTTCGAAATACACTGGAATTTCCATTATTATTATATTCTGCGGATCAAGGTCCATCCAATACAAAAAACGTCATCAATTATTACACTGCTATAACAAATATGGATTTAATAAATAAATATTAATATTTGTAGGATATCACCTAACATACAGTGTAACATGTGTTAGATGTAGTGACTATGTACTAAAAGATTGGTTCATTGTTTAGTTTATGGTGTTTAACGCCACTTTCAACAATATTTCAGTTATATCATGACGGCCAGTTTTATTGGTGGAGGAAACTGGAGTACATGAAGAAAACCACCGACCTGCCGCAAGTCACTGACAAACTTTATCACATAATGCTGTATCGAGCACACATCGCCTGAGTGGAGTTCGAACTCACAACTTCAGTCGTGACTGATAAGCACTGATTGCATAGGTAGTTATAAATCCAGCTAAAGTACGATCACGACTATGTACTAGAAGTAACACCATCTAGTTCTGAAGAACAATTAACAATACATTAATATTGCTTAGGAAATTGACGTATATTTAATCTGTTTTATATCCTGATTTCATATTTTTGTTTTCTTGAAATAAAATAAAATAAAATAGGAAAAATTGGAATTCTAATGCAATTATAATGTAACACGTATTTTCATTGGCTCTCGAGGGCCGTCAAATCTGCAGTTGACAGGCCTGAAGGAATCATTCTATATTCCTACGCCGAATGCACTTGTTTGTAAACAATATGGCTGACCCAGATGCCGAAGCGGCAGCAGGCGACGTGCTTCCTGTTCAGATTGAACGTAGGTTCAATAAACTAAGTACATTCCATTGTACACAGCTTAACCCCAGTCCCTTTTTTCTGTTTTTCTGCATAGATTTGTTTATTCCAAACATAAAAGTACTGACCATTTGACGTGAAGTGGTTCGCTGCAGTGTGCAGACTTCAAAGATTTTTGTCTCCCAATTTCAGTTTTGAAAATATAACAATTATCTCAATATATGGATACATTAAGTCCTACAAATGGTCATGATCAATCCCCTAGATAAATGAATTGAAAAAGCAGTCCAAATTGATTACTTGTTCTTCGGATTTTTTCACTAAAAAAATGGAGCGGGCGAGCGAAATTTTTTTAATTGTTTTTTTTTTTCTGAAAATTGAATTTTTGGAGGCGCTAAAATCTTGAACAAGCGAGTGACACTTTTTTAATATTTATTTAATCATTTTTCCCCTCATTTTTGTGTTTTTAAATGAGAATTCAAGATAATTTTATAAGCGGGCGGCTTTTTTTTATTTTAAATTGTTTAAAAATCATGAAACATGAAGAGGAAATGTTGAAGAAATGGTGAGGAAACATTTTTTGTCGAAATTCTGAATTTTAAGGTGCGAGCGGGTCCGAAGAACAAGTATTTAATTTGGAGTGGCCTAACAAATTAACTGCAGTGCAAAAAAAAAAATGCATCATTTTCTTCCGTACATGTCATGGCCCCAGTAAAAATAATATTGACTAAATTAAACGAAAACAATGTTACCTACAGTATGTTATACAAACTATGACTTCCATGATTTTTTTGATTCTAGTAGGAAAAATCGAACATATCTTGAATGGATGTCAGTAATAAATGGAAATGCATGTAATAACGAAATCCACTGACCTGAAGTTTACAGTAGAGTTCCTACATTGATAACTATACGGTGATGTAATTAAGTTACACTGATATTTTCCAGTTTGGTGGCATTTTGCAATTAGCTACATAAACAAGAAAAATGCTCACAAAATCGTAAAATAAATCAGTAACCAGTTTGTGTCAAAATGTGAGCGTTCCTTGTAAACTACGTCACCGGATGACAAAAGTCAAAGTCGATAGATTGCTGTCTTAAGTATTTTTTCCGGATTTTTTTTTTTTTATATCAACAACAATATTATAATTTTTTGTTTGCATGCACCTTGGTCCTACTGAATTAGATGATACATTGAGAGCATTTTAAGAGTTGTCGGTGTCAAAATTGTGAATTTGACGGACTATTTTTTAAGCGGAAGGAATTTGAAAAGTGCATATATTTTGTCATTTATTTATATGTTTTCAAACTAGTGTGTACATTTTGGGAGAATTTCATTAGAATAGGAATGACAGTACTGTTATTCCTTAATTCGACAATATATTTTTTCTGATATTCTATTTATTAAAATAAAAAATTCTTCTGATTCAAAGTAGATACATTTAAAAACAAAAAGTATGCAAAACATTTCTTCCATGTCCTCTTTATTACTATACACAAGACTGATGGTGACTTTGGAGACTCCACTGTAATTCTGTGATAGTACTGATCTGTAGCATATAAGGCTCAGTTAATGGTAGTTTGGTTTATAAATGAACGTTAGACAAAACCGATGGGGCAATCAAGAATGAACAATCCAGAGACACAAGCAACATTGGACACAATACACAGAAACACAGAACTGAGGAAAACAAAACAAAAACACACAACACAGAAACCTGAAAGGTAGAACAACATGAACCCCACAAAAAACTGAGAGTGAACCATGTGCTCGCGAACAGTAAGCAGTTCTTGTTTGTTATAAAGCAGCTACTGTTTTACTCAAATTGTAAAGTCCGGTAAAAGCCTTGTCGGCAATAGTTTGTGTGTTACGATTATTTGCCATCCAACATTTCTTGCTATGCTAATGATTTGATGTGAATATTAGTTGTTATCTCAGTTATCATTGTTATACTTCAAACCTGGCCAAGATTGTTATTTATGTGTGTTATTATTACTGGTATTGTTTCTTCATAAATGGTGTTTTTATCTTGACTTAGCTTACATGTATCTATTGTATGTTTTCATTGTTTTCTTTATAGATACATGTATATTAAAAATAAAGCATAAATTGGTTCTTTACTCTTCTTTTTTAGAAGAAATCGCGTGTCTTCATTCGTCAGCTGTATTACACGTGTAATCGTATATGTGAAACTAGAAGGCGAATATCCGTCATGTAGCAGGAGCAACCTATCACCACGAGAAAGAACAAATGGAGAAATCTCAGCATTGTACTCGACGGTTAAAATCTTACCATCGGGTATCTGAGATTCTAGTATTCTTAATTACGGTTTTATTTTATTACTTTTTTAATATTTGAAAAACAATGCACGTAAGCGTAATTATAGAAATTGTTTTGTCCGATATATTATTTCTTTATAGGGTTTTTTTATGGTTTCATTTGCTAAATTGGAATTGTGGTGTTCTAGATTTTTCCGTCTTTTTGTTATTTTTTTAGTTTTGTGATGTTTTTTTATTTTTTTTTTATTTTTTTTTTTAAATTCCACATTTATTTTTTGAATGAAGCTTTGAAAGGATTTGTTTTCTTAAGAACGTGATCACAAAGTTAAACACATAATATACCAACCAGAGAGTTCACTGCCCCAGGTTTTTCCATTGTTTATTAGTATTCAGATTGGAACTGGATGCATGTCCAGATTCCTAAACCTGAAATTTTAAACACGAGTAAATATTAGATCCGGACATAATTGGACATTAAACGTTGCCAGGTGGTTCCAAATGCATGTAGCGGAGGAAAATTCGCTATAATCTGTTAAGCCGTTTCTGTCTCACGTTACTATGCTACTTCAAAAGCCAATACACCACAAATGATCAAATATTGTCCATTAAATCTTATCTGTTATCCTTAGACTGTAAATCAGTTTTTATTAAGAAAAAGAGAGATTCGGAATCGACTAAGATTCGTTAAATATAATAATCATAATTAATATTGCATAAAAAGTATTTTATAGTTGGTAACTTCCGTTTGAACTTTCCGTGATGTCGTTCATCGGATGTAGACGTTAAAGATGGAATCAAGGCACTTTGTCGTCTCCATGAAATGAAGTGATCAAAGACTAATTCTGTATTAAATCATTTGTACTACATCTATTCATCTGCAGAATATCATTCAATTAAAACTAGCAAATAAAAGAGAATCGATAGGTTTTTATTCTCTTAAAAATTCCAACCGTCGCCTGTCGGGTAGACAGACATCTTCAACCGTTTTGTAATTTTTACTAAATGAACTGTATAGGTATAATGAGATATATCTTATGATTTAGTACTAATTAACATCATTGTTTACAGTGTGTCAAAGAATAGAAAGTGCAATTAAAACGTAGATATCTAATTTAGTTCGCACGACCCGTTTCTGGAATAAACTTCATCAGTTACGCTCATCATTGATATATTGGAAAGTCAAATAATTTAAAGGTCTTTGGGAGCAAGAAAAGTAAAGAGTTTAAACAGGAGAGACAAACATGGTTACATTATTAAACAGGGGAGACAAACATGGTTACATTATTTAGGAGCTCTAAATCTCAATAATAAATACATCTATTTTCCCATTCAAGTAACATGAGCATGCATTCGTTTTGAATTAATTTCCTCTGATCGTGATGTTTTAGAACCCCCATCGGAATACGAGGTACAACAATAGGACCTACAGTTTCTCCGTTGTGGTGTACAATCGTCCGCTGGCTGTTCAGTAGGAATCAAATACACAAACAAATAGCGTTTCAGGTATACCTTCATAATGAGATTAGTGTAGCCGCAATAAACGACAACCAACCAAGGAAAGATGTTTAACACAGGAAGTAACTAACTATGCATCAGGGTTACCCGACAGTCTTGTAGACCAGTTCCGGGATCTTACACACTCAAACCTTTGAGTCTAAGCCTGTATTTAGAAGAAGAAGAAGAAGAAGAAGAAGAGGAAGAAGAAGAAGAAGAAGAAGAAGAAGAAGAAGAAGAAGAAGAAGAAGAAGAAGAAGAAGAAGAAGAAGAAGAAGAAGAAGAAGAAGAAGAAAAAAAAAAGGAGAAGAAGAAGAAGAAGATAAGAAGAAGATAAGAAGAAGAAGAAGAAGAAGAAGAAGAAGAAGAAGGGCCCTTCGTGGTCGTGATCGTATGGTAGTTGGATTGACAACTACCTGTGCAATCAGTGCTTATCACCACTTAAGTTGTCAGTTCGAACCCCATTCATGGTGAGGTATACTTGATACAACATTATGTGTTCAAGTTTGTCAGAAACTTGCGACACGTCGGTGGTGTTCTCCGGATACTCCGGTTTCCTCCACAAATTAAACTGACCACCATGATATAACTGAAATATTGTTGAAAGTGGCGTTAAATATCATAAACCAACCAAAAATATAGACCTAGACCATAAAATATAGACCTAGACCATAAAATATAGACCTAGACCATAAAATATAGACTAAGACCATAAAATATAGACTTAGACCATAAAATATAGACTTAGACCATAAAATATAGACCTAGATCATAAAATATAGACTTAGACCATAAAATATAGAC
>MJUT01016238.1:342078-368078 GCA_002080005.1 Gigantidas platifrons | reverse complement strand
TGTATGTTTTGCTCCCAGTGTTCCTTGTGTCTCTGGGTTGTTTTTGCTTTGTTTTGTATGTTTTGCTCCCAGTGTTCCTTGTGTCTCTGGGTTGTTTTTGCTTTGTTTTGTATGTTTTGCTCCCAGTGTTCCTTGTGTCTCTGGGTTGTTCATACTTTATTGGAAGGGAGATGATGCATTCAATCGTGAGGGAAAACGAAGTTACTTTTATAATATATTCATCTTCCAAAAACATTATATCAGCTATGAAAATGAGAACTTATAAAAAGTTTTAAAAAACGGGATAAAAATGAATACTAGTAAACTATTAACTGATGGTAACAACACCAAGAGCATGGCTGTTATTGATACCTAAAATGAACAAGGAATGGCGTCGATCGGTCGTCATACCTCATTTGTTGGCAACAAAATGAGCCATTGACTGTATTGAGGACTATAGAGATGACGGGTAGATAACTGTTATTGACAGTGTCTATTAGGTATCAACCATTTTCTTACCTGGAAGGGGGAGGTGGTTTGGATTTCTTGTTCGAACATATTTTTCTCATTTCTGCGTCTAAGCGTAATTTCATTTTCCAACAGAAAAATTAAAGAATATTGAAGCATTATATTTTTGGGGGGCAGACAAAAGACCATTTTTATTTCACTAAACCTCAGCCTTCATCTACTAGATAATAAAATGGATGGTGCCTTACGTGTAATATTAACTGAACTTGTTTCTGATCGACATGTAGAATGACATGACACGCTTATTGCACTTTAAAGAAAACCTGCATCAGTTCCTAATGGGCAGTAGTTTGTTAAGTGTGGTATCCTTTGTTAGATTAATGACAACAAAAAGAGCATATTGTGGAAATATACCAAGGGAAATAGGCAAATAATTGTATTTGACACGCAATAATGGAATAAAATGGGTATCATATGATATTTGTTTATTTATTGTCACATCCTTCACACGCCATTAGTCTCGTGGTAACAAGACAGCCGTTTATGATATAGGACTTTGTATTCAATTAGAATGAATTATGAAACAGGAGTAAATCTCTTGGCATAGTACGTACACGATGTTATCTTATAATTTACGTTAATTATGTCAAATTCTGCACCATATAACACTACTACTGAAATAGATACACAATTGACGTTAAATGTAACAATGAGCATAAATGTTTAATACATGCTGTTTAGTTTAGAATCAATGATCGTCACATTGGAAGTACATTTGTAATTGCTAAGCTATAATTAATCGGCTTTGCAATAATTTTAATGTAAAAACCATAAAACAATTTCAAAAATAGAACATTAGTATAATTTATTTTCACAACTTTCAAAAATGTAAGTATAGTAATGGATTCAAACTAGCATAGGGTTCAATGAAACATATTTCTATTGTCTTTCAACAATATTTCAGTTATATCATGGCCGTCAGTTTTATTGGTGGAGGAAACCGGAGAACCCGGAGAAAACCACCGACCTGCCGCAAGTCACTGACAAACTTTATCACCTAATGTTCTACACCTCCCCCTGATCGAGATTCGAAATCACAACATTAGTGGTGATGCACTGATTGCATAGGTAGTTGTAAATTCAAATACCATACGATCATATCTACGACGGCCCCTATTGACTATTGTTGTTTCTATTACATGATATCATATTGGGTTATGTGATAAAGTGTGTCAGTGACCTATGGCAGATCGCTGGGTTTTCTCCGGGTACTCCGGTTTTCTCCACCAATAAAAACTGACTTCCACCATTAACATAACGTTAACCCTAACTTTAAACATATTGGGCTAAAAAAAAAGAGTATAACCTATTGACAGATAAGTCACTTAATAAATACGTGACTATATTGCAAAGTCCGTAAAGATAAGATTTCGTACACGTTTCACCATTTACAAAGAACAATAATATAATTACGATAGGGATCACTGATTCTATTTGATAAAATATGTAATATCAAGACCAGTGGAGAAAAAAATGTAAATCTTTGTTATAAGAAAAACAGGCCCGTAACAGGGAAGATATGCCAGTATCCATCCAAAATGTTTACATTTGTGATACTAGCATAGAATTTTTGTAACTAGGGAATATTAACTCCCTATACCCAATTTATGATTACATCCACCACAAGTTGTTGTGTTGTTGGTTGTTTACATTTGATTTGTTGTTGTTGTTTAAATTCAAGTGAACAACGTTGTAACACTATGTTTCAATTGTAACAACTACTAAGGGTTTTCTGTTGTTCGGCAAAATACGAGACCCTATTCATCATCTGCTATTTCACGTGTGGCCTTTAAAACATTCGTTCGCGATTCAACCTAACATCACGTTTTTACCTACATGATGTATTGTCTTTAAACTTGTTCTACACATTAATATAAACTTGGTGTTGACAAGTAAACAATCATTATATATATTTATAAAGAGAACATATTTTCCAAGACAAACGCACAGTACCCAAGTTGGAAAAGATTTCGAGTAAAGCAACTGTCTGGATACATTACAATAACAACAATACTCACACAAAGAAATAAGTACAAATGTAGCACTAATAAGAAAAGTTTGAAGATACCATAAATCCAAGAAGGAAAGACAACACAATGGCCAACAGAAAAAGGACAAAATGGCAAACAACGATCTACAAAACACTACATAGAAAACTAAAGATCGAGTAACACGAACCTAATAACAGTACAAACCAACAGATAAACAACGATACACAAGTAAGTAGAAAAGCGTGATAAATCAATATAGAGCTGACAACATTGACTGTCACTGGTAAATTAAACTATAATAGATAGTGTCGGTAGCATGTGCTTTGTCCTCATTTACAAAGTTGGTATAGATCAAACTTTTGAACACGAGACAAAAGCTGTAGCAATACAATTAGTTTAAATATTGAAATATCGTTACGATAATCTAACAATCAAGATTTTACAATTATTTCCACCTCTAACAAATACTGACCATAACTGATATCTGTTTTTTAGTCTGTCCCATTCTGTCTGATTTATGATATGGAACTTTTGATAATTTATACAGCATGACGATAAATCATAGATCCGTATACTTGTCGTTAGGACTACGCCAGAGATTTACATGCTTGTTATTTGATCGTAGTAACCTGATGTTAAGGTTTCAATAAAAGAGCTGTGTGTATACATTAATGAAATGGCTTGTCTATGAAAAGCTTGAAGATACCTTAGGGGTAACCAGACGCTGTAAATCTAGGAAGGACAGGCAAATATTGTTTCATTGTTAGTATTGTTTCTTGCAACTAACGATGATGACCATGAGAACATTAATTAAATTTGATGGGATTTTTATTACAAGTGACAGACAGGGCATAAGATTTATCAGAATGAAAAACTATTTGCAATTTCCCTTCCCATATTTCGAGAAGCTATTGCAGATGTTCGACTTCACTAATAGATTTTTTAGCTAGTTATTGGCAATTGTGCCGTCTAGAAAATAAGTGTGGTGTCGTTTTATTCAACTAGTATATCATTAATGTTGAAGAAAAGGTTTTAAGACAAAAATCGGTCAATAACTGTAATATTCTTATTGATTTGGGTAATTTATATCCATGTACAAGTACTGGTACTCTATTCTATAGACGATTAAAAAGTCATCGTAGTAAGACGAAGTACATGCACTATGCTTAGTAACCTAGGTATGCCAGGGTTAGGTGGTAGGCATAATACTACTTAAATATGAAATATTTACAGTGCGAAAACTGAAATCACTACACTTTTACGATATGCTAAAAACATATGCGATATTATATAGCGGATCTGCTAGTATATGTCATTTGGTTGTAAGCAATCTGAATAAAGCATCAGAGCAAACTGAGGGGGAAATCATGAATGGACAATCCAGAGATATCGACAACATTTGGCATACTAGACGAAAACAAGAAAACACAAAACATAACGCAGAAAACTAAAATAATGAGCCACATATACTCCACCGAAAAACCGGAAGTGACGCCAGGTGCTCGAGAGGGGTAGACATTCACCGGAAGTGACGCCAGGTGCTCGAGAGGGGTAGACATTCATGTTTCTTATAAGACACCAACCGTGGTACTGAAATAGACAAGTACGTTAAAAGTCTTGTCGTTGATAGAGAAAAGAAAACAATATACATACAAGGGAAAAGATGCACTGACATTTTAGATATGTATATTTCATAATGGTCAACAAGTTCGTGATGACAACCGTGGCATTTTTACAGTGATTACTTAAACCTAAGGGTAACGTTGCCTTGTTGGAGTAGCTTTTGTGTCAGCAGTTGGATTCTATCGAGAAAATCACTGTAGTGAACACATGCCCTAGAATAACGTATGAATTAAGAAATGTAAACTCCATGCGTTGCTGCTGCTGGAATATTGCTATTGATGAAAGGGGAGTTGACTGTTGGAAAATTGAAGTCATCAAGATTGTCGTAGAGTTTTGTTTTTCAAAGTGACGTACAAATCAGAAGTTACAGAACAGTATTTTATTGATTTGTATTTTACAGTCACCGGGAGATCTTCAGTATGGGTATAATCTATACCTTACGGTCATAATTACGATGTTTGTTCTAGTGCTAAGAAAACGTATACAATTTGTATTCAGAACGCTGTTATGTTGGATAGAATGTTCCAATTGGAGTATATCAAGTACGAGTACAAATGGTTTTATGACTGATAAGCCTGGTGTGGTGATGCTACAACATTTATGAGCTTGCCTACCATCTGAACATACCAACAATTAGCAAAAGGGGAGGGTTGGGATCCCTTTAACTGGTTTAACCCCCACACATGTTGTCCTAAGCCAATATATGGATTCCCGATGTCATAAGCCGTGGTATTTTGTTTTTATTTTCAGTGAGTTAAGATCAGAGGTAATTATTCGTTTCATCAACATTGCTGACATTGACGACCATCACTGTTTAAACTTTCTTTTCATAACTATATTAACCATGCCATAAGCAGAGAAGGTTCGTCAACATAGAAGTTCCTAGCCAAAAGACAAAGTAAACAAATTCGAAATTAGATTTAATTATTGTTGTCAGGTTAGAAAATAAAATTAGAATGTAGGACAGAAAGTCACAGGACAAAAAGTCACGGACAAAAAGTCACAGACAAAAAGTCACAGGACAAAAAGTCACAACCTCAAATATTGTAAAAAATAGGACAAAAAGTCACAATTTTCATTATTTGTTCATTTTCAATTAAAATAAATGTTTGATTAAAAAAAAAATCAACCTAAATATTAAATATTATGTTTAATTCCAGTAATATTTTTTAGGTGTTTTTGCAGAGCATTTTCAATTTGCAATTCACAGCATTTTATTTTTTATATCAATTCTTTTTAATTATATTTTTATTATTTTGAAATGTTTTTGGAGATTTTTTCAAAGATATTTTTGTTTTTGTTTTTGGATGAAGTTGAAAGATTAACCTTTCTACTTGTGTGAGCTTTTTTTAACCAATAAAATTGTTACATTTGTGTGTTGTGGCTTTAAAGGAAGTACCTGTATATTTACAATCATTAAAATATCCCTTTTAAAACAACAACTTGATTTCTGAATAAACAAGCAGGATGTACACCTCACCACTAACAAACTTTATCACATAATGTTGTATCGAGTACACCTCACCACTGACAAAATGTCATGAATATTCCAGTATATCACTAAAAGCAATGATGGAATACACATCCAGAGGTCACCACATAGTTTTAACTAAGCAAAACGGGTTGCATCAAGATCTTATCACTATCAAATGTATCAATTTAACTATCTGCTGTAGAATTTAATGATTAAAGTTTAGTTTATTTGAAATGCACAATTTTACCCCAAGGGGTTGATGGCATACAATTATACAAAACATATATACAAAGCAGACAAAAGAAATGTCATGAACTTACAATTAAACTTTGTCCTATATCTAAAATTGAAATTTGTGACTTTTTGTCCTATGTGTATTAAAATAATGATTTGTGACTTTTTGTCCTATCAAAATTGTGACTTTTTGTCCTGTGACTTTCTGTCCGTTTACCCTTTGAATGGCCCCAACACAAAATTAGTAATCAATCCATGGTCACAGCACAATGGCAATTCATCATAAGGTTAACTGAAAATTCTAACGAGACAAAGACACATCAATGACCAATGATAATTCCAGGATAGACGGATTAGCATTTAATTCGAACTCCTCTGTGCAACGAGATTATGTTATTGATGACTCCCCTTGATATTGTACAAGTTCACCTGCTTCTGTGTCATTTTGACGCACTGTGAACCCCAGGGACGCCACATCTTGTTTGAAATTTTTAGTATTTTTTCACTTAGTGAACGTATATTATAAATNTCATGAATATTCCAGTATATCACTAAAAGCAATGATGGAATACACATCCAGAGGTCACCACATAGTTTTAACTAAGCAAAACGGGTTGCATCAAGATCTTATCACTATCAAATGTATCAATTTAACTATCTGCTGTAGAATTTAATGTGGGAAAAGAAATGTCAGGAACATACAATTAAACTTTGTCCTATATCTAAAATTGAAATTTGTGACTTTTTGTCCTGTGACTTTTTGTCCTATGTGTATTAAAATAATGATTTGTGATTTTTTGTCCTATCAAAATTGTGACTTTTTGTCCTGTGACTTTCTGTCCGTTTACCTAAAATTATATGCAGTTATTGAAAGAGCACAAGTGCACAACAATCTCAACCACTCTGGAAAATCTCTTAAACTGTATAAATATGACGCATGCATATCAGACTTACATAAAATATTGAACTGAATTGCATCTTAATTACGATGAATGATTTTTCAATTCTACACTGCATGCTTGTTTTGTCTAGATAATTATTCGCTGTAAGCTGCCCTAGATAAGCACAGAAGGCCAGCAATATTTTTTTTTTGATTGAACAATATGACATAATTATTTCCTTGATCGAACACAAACAAATCGTAATAACAAGGTCGTTAGTTTTATGTCCTGAAAAGTTCCATTTCCCTCGTTTAGAGATACGAGGTTTTTCGGTACGTGTGTTACTGAACTAAAGCTTCGATTTTTTCCTATCATCTACTTTTAATGATTATATTATCATATCATATTATTTAATGTTTCAATGTTTATTATTATTAATTGTCATATCTATTTTGATTATATATAGATACATATGTATGTAGGTATATAGGTATATTAATATATTGATTTATCAGTGATATTTTATTTGTCATATCTACACCTTGATATTGCTTGTTAATTGTTCGTAATTTATATCTTTATATAAATTTCTACGACATTGTCACCTGCTATTAACCAACAAGATCTGATATGTCATGTCTACAATAACCAGTGTTTGATGGTCTTTGATAATTTTGTGAAACGATTAATAGTTCCATGACTAGAATATATGATTTATTCCATAATAACTGTCTTTATCTATCAATTAGAGATGTACGAACATCCAAATAAACACAATTAGGATACAAACAAATGCTTCAGTAACCACATCAAGTAACTACCTATAATAGCCGTCTTTTGATTGTTATACCTGGCAAGTTACCAATCTCCATTGCACAACAAAAATACATATCACTGTTGCTATCGATCGATTTTCAAATCAACAATAAACGTCCTGACCTATTGACCCATAGAATCTAGTAATGCCTTTTTATGGGAAAATCCTGTCGTCGACGCAGACTCTGTGGGGATGAATACGTGGCTTCAGGAAGTAAACAAAAAACAGCTGATATTTTGTAAACATTGCATGTCAGGACACGGCTATGACCAACAGATGCTATCTTTACCTGAGCTGTCGCGACTATTAATCATTGTGTATTGGCTTTGATCAATAGATTTGTATTGACAAGGTGTCATACAAGTACTGTGTTTCTTAAGGATGTTTGACTCCATGTGCATGTTAGCTAATGAACTGTTAACTTCTAATTTAATAACTGATATGAGACATTTAAATATCTTTTTAAATCTGACACAAATTTTCAGTACGAAGTATTTTAAACTACTACACTTGACATGAAACATTAGGTAAACAATGGTCACTTTTGTTTCCTTTCTTCTTTAGCAGGTTAAAAATATACATTGAAAGTAGAAACAGTCATAGAACAAAGCCAAAGGGTAGCTATAAACCTCAACGGGAGTATTGTAATTAAACTGTCAAAAATAAATAATACAATGTCGCTTAACAAGTTTTAATTATCTGCCACATCTTAGTACAATCAAAGTACATCTTCACCATGTTTGTCAAAAACACAAATATAAACGTAGATAATTAATTTAGAGTGCATGACACGTTTCTGGAATAACTTTCTTCAGGTACGCTCAAAATCGAAAGGTTGGAGAACAAAATTATTTTAAAGTCTTTAAAAGTAAGAAAACCAAAAGGCCTAAACGCCACAGCCAAAATCTGTCAATTTTTGCCACCTATACCCGGGGGAGGAGAACCTTAGTGCTAATACTAGTAATAATTACATTATGTAAGAACTATGATGTCACATGGTGGCTATAAGGTTATGTATGCTTAATAGTTTGCATTTATTTTGGGATATCTAGTCATACCCATTTAAATTTTGTGTAATATACAAATATTGTGGAGAATACAATATAATTTACTACAATACTACAAAGTTTTTTTCCGTTTCATGTTTGGACTATTGTTGCACCCACCATCTTTGTTTTGTTATGAAATGAAGGTTGACACAACGATGGTCAACAATTACACCAATATCAACAAAATGAACAATGACTTCTCATCTAAAATAATGATCATTGCACATAAAATAAAATCATGACATATGACGTTAGAAATCCAGGTATTGGCTTAGGACAGGCACAAAAAGGTGGCGAGGTTAAACCGGCTAATAGGATTCTAATTCGCCTCTTTATAATTAGATATCCAGCGGCAAATATAAACAAAGGATAACAAACTTGCACAAACTATTGTCCACTCAAACTAATCACAAAAATGAATGACACCAGGAACATTAACAGTAACCGGGTCAATGAATCTTCGTAGTCAACTGACTACTAGAAAGGTAGAATATGTGGATTAAAGACCATTACTCTTTGGCCAAATAATCATGATAAAAACGTAAATATAAAATTAGGTGCGCACGACGCGCTTCTGATGCGCTCAAATTCAAAAAATTGGAAAGCCAAATAACTGACACTTCTGACAGAATTGATACCAATTAGTCTTAAACATCTAAAGAAATTAACGGCCTTCGTGGGAGACCAGAATAAATAGGACATCAATTTGTTAGAATCCACATTAAACATTAAAGTTTTTATAACATGGAATGGCAGATCAAAGAGTCAATAATAGATGATAAATCATTTTCTTTACGAATAAGATTTGTTATGGATGTTACAAGCTTAGGTGTGTAAGATTTGAACAACATTTTAGCTTTGTTGATTACATCGCCATAGAAACATGGATTGGGAAATGCACTTTTTGTTTTTCCTACTAAGGATGTAGATTGCAATCTTTATTGTAGGTATCTGTATGTATTTTTCGACAAGAAGTAGTTGACGATTGTTGAGTGTGATTTGATTGTACTAGTGTTATATGAGGTACTGTACTTTGGTCCAAAATATGGGCTTCAGCAAATCACTAAGACTAACTAAAAGTGCAACTTATATTAAATACCTGATACAAAGACACCACGTTAAACACAATTTATTGTGTTAATGGTTAATTACTGCATGACCCATACAAATACTAGTCTGTACGATCAATTATTGATAAACACTCTTGATCATTAAATTAATTGCAAAAAAGTACTTTAAACAAATGATTGATTTTTTTTGTCATTTCTTCCTTATTTGTTTCTGTACCAGATCAAAGTATTTTCAGTGAGATTCATCTAAAAATAACACTTTGATGTAAAGTGAAAGTAGACTACTTTGTTTCAGTAAGCATGCCACATCCTGATAAGCTTTATTAGTGGAGGCTCACCGTCATCTGCCTTCTCAATCTCAGTACTAATTAACCGCTATATTGAAGAAAAAAAATGGCATTAACTAGAGATGCAGCTGATAAACATCTTTCCATGTCAACAAATAAAGTCTTTTAAAACTTCTGAGTATATAATGAATTATTTTACATTTAGCCAGAAAGGTTTTCGATAAGAATAAACATGCTTCAACCCGATTGTGCGATGGGCTTCTTTGTCTGTATATATAAGAAATTGGGAAAATATTTGTGAGATGACCCCTAGCTTGTAGGTATACATACTTTGACTTATATATTTAAAACGGCCACTAGCCTGCATACATATAAAGAATTCGGCAGATGTTTCATTAAAACAACCAAACATAGAGTGTAGAAATCCGAAGATATTTTCAAGTATCACATATGTACGATGATGATATAAAATATTTACAATAGAAAGACAAACTAAATCAAGAGAACGGATTCTGTGATCCTCCAGAAAAACCGGCGCGATGCCTCAATTCTAATATAATGATAATGCCTAACACTAAGTAATAGATTGTCTTAGTCTCCAGATAACACACATAGTTATCAGTCAGATGATTATATATTGGAAAAGAAAGCTAGCAAACATTGTATTAATGTACCCGTCTGATATATTTACATAGTATTCAAGAATTATCTTTTTAAAGATAAGAAAGTACAATTAACTTTGAGCATGACATTGGCTTGCATATTGTTGATTATTGAAATGTTTGAAGAGGTCATCAGAAGCCGTAATTCCAATAAAGACACAATGTCATGTCTAAACGAAAATAGTTGTTGGTCAATAACATATAGTCCTGCTCTGAATTTCATGAGTAACATTTGTTTGACAGGGACGTTTCTGTAATGTACTGAATTATATAGGTAATAACTGTGATAATGAAGCAATATCCAAATGTGCACTATAGTTGTGAGTGCAAAATCCTTTCATGGCGAGGTAAACTCGATACAACATTATGTGATAAAGTTTGTCTGTGACTTGCGACAGGTTGGTGGTTTTCTCCAGATCCTCCGGTTTCCTCCACGAATAAAATTGACCGCCACGATATAAATGAAACATCGTTGACAGTGGAGCTAGACACCACAACCCCTTCCAACTGTGCAATATATTAACGAAAACAGAACTTCAACAGTGGAGCTAGACACCACAACCCCTTCCAACTGTGCAATATATTAACTAAAACAGAACTTCAACAGTGGAGCTAGACACCACAACCCCTTCCAACTGTGTAATATATTAACTAAAACAGAACTTCAACAGAACCTGAGTGGTTTAGAAGACAATCTTGCAAAAGTTGACGCAGTTTTCTTTGGTATCTTCAAACTCTTCTTATACCAGTTAACAAAATCTTTATTCTCAAACGTATTTATTAATATGGAGATTCACATGATAATAATGAAATAAGTAATCACAAGACTGTCTTTTACTAGGACAATAGTATTAGTAATATCTATTTAAAACTTATGTATTATATATCATAATCTGTCAAAAATCTAGAGATAACAATAGCATCAGACATCCGTAATAGTGTCTAGATATTTGACGAAAGTAGTTAGTCAACGTTTGAAAGTCACCGTTGACAAATATAAACGAAGGTTCATTTAACAATAAGCAACACAGACACACAGGTAACATTAAGTACAAGACACAGAGTGAAGACATACACAGCAAATAAAAACACAATACAGAAAACTAAAACGATTAGCAACATGGACCCCACCAACAATAAAGGGGAAGTCCTGATAAATTATACAGTCTATAGAGGCAAGCAAGGACGACATATGCTAACCCATGCAATGGTTATAGGTGGGAAAACTCAACCAACCAGCTAGAATATAGTTCTGATTATTCGATATATTAGCAATGCCATCATTGGAATTATATGCATCTGAAATTCACATACAAATACCTGAATATCATAGGGTATTAGTTGCTGCATATTTACAGGTGTGTTCTGTTATTGGTGATTAATACCTCTTTCAAATATTAAGTTATATTATGAGGTCAGTTGAATTGGTGAAGGAAAATGGAGAATATGGGAAATAACACAACTGACTAATCTTATCACATGTACTTGACAAAAGCTGTATCGAGTATGTCGTAACAAAGAACGGGAATCGCACTCACATATTTAGTGGTATAAAGATTGAATAGGTAGATATAATTACTACCACACAGTAGTACAATATATTATAAGTCCTTTGTAAATGAAATATTGTAGTAGTATACATATAGTAGATAAGAATAATGTCATCATATGGCTGCACACTTTTAGCATCTGAAATTTTAAATATTAGAGATAAATTATTTAAATTACTGCTAAAATTAAGGCTTTTATATAGTTTCTGAAAACCTATCGAAGTTGCTTATTCAAAAATCAGAACATTTTAGATATTGGTTTAGTAGATCATATGTAGTAAATACCAATATAATTTTAAATATTTGTAATTTCGTTATGCTATACAATGAGGGTATATATAAAAAATTAACAATCATAATACATGCTTTGGCAGCTGAACAACAACCACACAGAGAATTGCCGATACGTTAGTAACATCCGGACATCTGAACATCTATGATGATCGACTTATTATGTAATGATATCCTTTCACGGAAACAACTACCATATACAGACGATAAACCATCTTACTGAGATTGTAGACGACCTTCAGGTTAATTATTCATGTCCCTACTTGTAACAAGCTGCTGATAATCAAGGGCATTTAACGAAGAATGAAAACCAATGATACATATTCTTTAATTATAAAGTGTGTAATTCCTGTTGCTGTGAAAATTTTCTTTATAACATTTTAGGTTTTTCCTCTTTTTATATATGTTGTTATTAGTCTTCTTGACATCTTCTCCGGGACCTTGATTCACGATTGCATGTGTCCGTTTCCAATTGAGCCTTTAGATTTACTGTAAACAAATGATTCTCTAACAGTAACTACACAACGATTCTCGTGTGATATCAATGACGTAAAGATAAATTTCCAGCAGTATTTTGTAGGTGATAAATTAACTTAAATTATTAAGATTTGAGATACTTAAGATTTAGATGTCTTCTGTGATTTAACGGATATAATTACAATTAACCCTTTCCGTAAACACATATTTTCTTTTAAAACTTTATTTTATATCAGATAAGTTATTTCGTCTTCTACACTCATGGCATTCTCCTCCAATTCCAATAATAAAAAAAATGCCTTTATAGCTTTATATATAGAAAAAACTAATTGTACCGTAGTTATTTCTTTGAGATCTAACATCATCAATTCTACACAAGATTTACACAAATTACCAAGAATATGTCCCTTTTTTGTCGTATTCATTATTGCGGGGCTTTTTGTCACGGGGTTTTTGTCCAGAGGGCAATCCTGACCTTTCCTTATACATCACCGGGTTTGTAACAAGAGTAACACAACGGACGCCACTAGTGGAGCAGGAACTGCCTCAACTGCCAGAGCGGGCGAGCTCATCCCCGATTCTTTGTTGGATTTGTATTGCTTAATCTTTGGTTTCTTTGTAGTGTTTTGTAGATCGCTGTTTCTCAATGTGTCCTTGACCTTTCGGCCATTGCATTGTCTCTCTTGTCTGTCCTTCTTCAATACACGGCTTCTGACTGTCCTATGGTATTCTGACTGTCCTATGGTATTCTGACTGTCTTATGGTGTTCTGACTGTCCTATGGTATTCTGACTGTCCTATGGTATTCTGACTGTCCTATGGTGTTCTGACTGTCCTATGGTGTTCTGACTGTCCTATGGTATTCTGACTGTCCTATGGTGTTCTGACTGTCCTATGGTATTCTGACTGTCCTATGGTATTCTGACTGTCCTATGGTATTCTGACTGTCCTATGGTATTCTGACTGTCCTATGGTATTCTGACAGAATTAGGAATTTTGAAATAGAGCATGTATTTTCAGTTAAAATCTACTGAAGATCAGCGACAACATTCGTTACTAACAAAATCAACATAATGTGAACAGCGAAAAAGTACATTTCGAAGAACAATCATTTAATTTTGATATAATTAACATAGCCCCATTGATTAACATCTACATCTAGTTAGTAATTCTACACAAAAAAATAGTACCTTTAATCCAGCCACCTGCTGAACATGTCTTGTCTTCTATTTGTAAAGACATCATGTAGGCGTCAGAATCCCTTTTTTGTGACATTTTGAAATAGAAAGAGTTATTGTTTATATGCACATAAACAAAACGACAAATGTCTTGAATAGCAGCTATTGATATTGTTATATCTTGCCATACAATTGCAGTGATCAGTTACCATTGTGCTGTGACATCTTGTGGGTTTGTGATATTCATTTACTATATTATTAACTAGCGATAGGTGACATTTAATGAATTCTTAATTACATGTATTTTAAAATTGAATGTTTTTTTCATCACATTTGGAAAATTTTAACTTCACAGATAACTATTGTAGCAAGGTGTGTGTCTACAGAAAGTGACAAATGCACTTCCATCCACCTTTTATGGTAATCTAGATAGAATATTAATACCCAAAAAGATTGGTATTTCACCTATATGTTTATACATATTCTTATCGTACAATCTGTTAATTGTTCCAATTTGTGAATTGATCCTAATAGTTGATAATGTGATAGGTTATCCAACACCCCTGGAAGCAATCAACTAAACAGTGGCTGCCTCAGAAATTTACTGCCAGCACAATGGTATATTACGCCATACCAGATATGTGAAAAACAAAAACAATCTTCAGCTTAGTATTTAAAAAAAAGCTCAAATGACAAATAATATTCTACTAATATTCTGAGGTTTTTAATGGATATTGTTCTATATCAGTGTAATATTTAAAGGTTTGGGTTTATGGTGTTTAACGCCACTTTCAACAATATTTCAGTTATACCGTGGTAGTCAGTTTTATTGGTGGAGGAAACTGGAGTACTCGGAGACAACCACCGACTTGTCGCAAGTTACTGACAAGCTTTATCACATAATGTTGTATCGAGTACACCTCGCCATGAACGGGGTTGGAACTCACAACTTTAGTGGTGATAGTCACTGATTGAACAGGTAGTCATTTATAAATTCAACTACCACACGATCATGAACATGGCGGTCCCTCTATTTAAACGTTATTGTTCTCTATGTTTTGCTATAATACAGTACTCAGTCACCATTCTGCTGGTAATGATGAGCAATAATAAAGCTGGTACAACCACAAACATGATCAAGTGTGTACAATAATCGGAGATTTCTCCACTAGATGTTAAATGTATGTTATTTGTTAATAGTTTTACTGTCGTTGTAATTTAATATTTGATTAAAGCAATATATAGCATTATTTGACGTTCGTAATAGCAAATTATAACAATAATTGTTTCTTACTCAACATTTTGGTTTTGATTTAAGATGTGTATTAAACCATACTACTTACTATTTTTTAAAATTACAAAACAGGTCTTCCGATACATCAATGCTACAACCACATATTTTGTTCGTTGTGTTGTACTTTGGGGTATCCGAAAATCATGTCTTATTTGTGTTGTTTCCTTTATTACGTATCTTATATGAGTAACATGGCGGGTGTCTTATAAGAAGCAGGTAACATTCACTTAATTGTCAATTATGTCAAAATTTAGTGATTTATCATCGAAATGTGCTTTTTCTGTTTACATTATTAGTAACTGGTTTTGTCTGTGAGGTACACAATGTTGTAAAAGAAACAAAAAGAGGCTCTATTTCAAAATTCATACTTCTGTAAAGATTGTATGGATTTGTATCATATAGATAAATACAAAATCAATTAATTTGAAATTAAATGCTAATATTATATTTCACTTGAAGGAATGGTGGTATCTAATGGAAGTTGTTAAATGTACATCAAAAGCCATCAATAAATAATATTCAGCTTAATCTTCAAAGGAATCTGTAACGACATAAAATTTACCCTATTAAGTCATTGATCTGTTTTTATTGTTATTGTTGTTGTTTTTTATCCAATACTATATAACTCATATTTCGCTATTAATTTTTAATATTTATGTTATTATATGTTTGAGTAATACAGTACTCAGTCACCATTCTGTTAGAAAATGATTATTAGATACACATAAAGCTGTTACAACCACAAAATATTGTAGTTTTTACTATAAATCAGATGTTCCCTACATAATACTATAGTAGTCATTATACGATCCTATATAATTCCTATTGTGACATCATTCTGTACTTACTTACCAAGTCTTTTATGGTACTGTATTGATGTATTCTCAAGGTTGTACTGCACTAAAGTATAGCAAATTATTATAATGAAGTACTAAAAATATGACAGTATACTAGTAAGTATAACAGAAGTTAAAAATTAGTATACGTTTACTGAGTAAAATTCAACAAAAAAGGTAATAAAATAAAGTATTTTAGTTTGAAACACACGACTCCTTAACAATAAGAAAAAAAAATTAATCTTCTTTGTGCCACGGGTGACATACACGTAGCAGGATACTTTTATCTTTTCGAGGCACCTTTCGCACTCTTTTCCTTTTTTTTTTGTTAGAGTTCGTATTTTTGTAAAATAATTTATTTGTTTTTGGCTGTTCATTTTAAAACCCCTTGGTGTAATGGTTGAAGTGATCACCTGAAGTACAGACGATCGTGTGCTGAGCAAAAACAATCTGTGTTATTTTGTCTGTTGATCATTGTATTGTCTGTCCTCCTATGTATGGCTTCTGCTTACACTTGTTGTATCTTCACAGTTTTTTTTCTCAAACAAAGAGAACCACAAACTTGATTATACCATTAGATGAACCGTGGAAGGTTCATTTCTCCAGAAAGGCGCCCTGCTGGCATGCCACAAACGAACAAGCGTCAATTTGATTGCAATCGAATGTGCGAATGCACGAAATTTCACTCTGCTTCTGTCTAATTGGAATAGGAAACTTGTCAGATTAGAAATTAGCAATAATCAAGTAGTCACTATAAGATAACTGTTACATTGATTATAACATTATCACCCACTGTGATCAGAGACAGCTCGCGGAATAGAAACAATGAGAAGAAGTGTGGCGTTACCCGAGCTTACCCGCGCCTAAAGTAACACAATGGTGGACAAAAGAAGACGATTTACAGATTTGTTATCGGAAATCTGCCATTATATTGTATTGTTTTCAAATTTGTACTTTAATCAAATGATATGTAGAAACCAATCGTCCATACTTGCTGATAACAAATATACTTTTTATTTTCTTCATATTTCTAAAGATTAGTTTTGCATATTGATGACCGATATTATGTTATATTATGTCCCAATAAAGGCGTTTGAAATTTAATACTAAAAGTTCTCTTCCACATGTAATTTAAACCCAATTAGATGATTTTGTATATCTTTCTGGTTATAAATATTTATCTAACTGTCATTGTCATATATGTATTATTAAACATTTAATAGTATAGGATATATATATGGGATTTTTGTAACTGCAATGTCATGCTGCGATTGTCTGGTCCAAAGTATAAAATATCAAATATCACAACAAAAGAATTAGTCCACGGGAGACACCCAATTTTGAAATCAAGGTTCAAATGTCTTATGAAATCGTGATTTTTAACTTAAACGGGACTAGATGTCTACCATTATAAGATAATAACATAAAGATATATATTCTAAAACACATGTACACCTGCACAGGTAGCGGGGAACAAAGTACCCAGACTTATAAGTAAGTCATAAAAATTGCAAAGTCATACAACAAATATATCGATTAACTTACTACGTTGAAGCTAGTTTGTCATATCATCCTGCTACAGTTTTATCATGCGAAACTCTATTCTATCGGAAAAATAATATGCGTTCATAATTTTCCCCGAACTTTCTTTTTCCAATCAATTTTAATTACACTCCTGTTAGATTATCTATTGTCTTAGCAAACTTATGTATTCGAACTGAAAAATTATTAAGCATGATACGATAACGAGAAGTTAAAATGAAAAGCAGATGTCAAAGCCATTTTGAAATTCAAATAGTTTAAAAGAGGGTGATATTGATAACATAATAGTTTTAAAATGTAAGTGGTGAACCGCATTGGAATATTGAACTCAATTTTCAACACTAGTTTATTATACTGTGGATGGCGGGCCGTTTGTTGGTGATGGAAAGCATAGTACCCGGAGAAAACCTTCAACAAAGGCAAACTTATTATATGTTTGTGTCCAGTACATCTCTCTATGAACACAAACTATACTTCCCAATATAAGAACTGCAATGAGCGCCAATCGCACGGTTATATATGTTGGCCCAACTACCATAAATTCATGGTTACGGAGACCCCTTTACAATATAACAGCTATAATCAAAGCAAACCATTGCCCAGTCTGAATAGTAAATACTAATGTCCCACTATGCTGCATGGTATGGACCAAGCGGGACTGTGTGAACGTGCAGATATGCAGTTGATTGATTTTGAAAAACTTAATTTGCATTAATGAAAGCTATTTACATAAATATGCATGTGATTTGGCGAATTATCCACCTCTACAACGTGCAACAAACCCACACATTTTTTTTCTTCATTCAAACAAATTCAAAACAGTATTAAAAACTAATTTCTATGTTCTTTTTATCTTGATAGATATTGCTCTAATGTGTGTTTTTCTCCTGCACTCCAATATTAATAATAATACATGTAGTAATAATTATCGTAATTACAGGTTGTTTTTATTTATTCACAATTAAATTTCATTTGAACCAAACTACTAACATATTACTAATATAGAATACTATCCGATATTTGGACTAGTATAACAAGTCACTGATCAACATTTTTCATANCTTACTTACTTGGTATAACATGTTATTGTATATTGTATATATTGTACATATGTATTTCTCTATACCTTGTCAAATTATGATGGTTTATTGAGAATAAAAGATATATACAATTAAAAAAAAAGACTAGTATAACAAGTCACTGATCAACAATATTGTATCGCGCAGACCTGTACATGAGTGAGGTGTGTTAATCCTTTGGCATGGCATTAAAACATGGAAATATAAGACATATATCCCATTTTGACCAGTATCTACCCGGTTAACACATGTCAGTTGTGGAAACAAAAGATTAAATACACCGCATTTGGCACAAATATATTGTTTCGAACCAAACACGGTTATTGATTTGTGTATTTTACCAGGATTATCCTTGTGCGAGGTCACAAATATAATTGATATTTTCCAATTATAGTTACGGACATAGGTGACCGACTGGATAAGGTCATTGATTTCTGACCATAAGCCCAAGACCAATGACATGGGTACGAGTCTCGATATCCACCTCATGTACAAAATATATGCAGGTTTCATGCAGACACCTACTCGTGGAATGGTGTTTCACGGGTCAATTAAATATAACTACCCATTCCCATTAAAATGTATAGTCGGGATGAAGCTTAAACACATATTAAACGTGAAGATACAAACCAATAACGTAGTCTAAACCTGTCATAATCTTGATTTGTAAAACATGTTATCTTCTTGTGATGATGCCAAAAACTGGCATTTCTAATTAAAGTTCAGAATTAAGAACACAAAATTAATATATATATATTACCAAGGACAATACATATCCAGTTACCAAACAAAAAATAAAATAAAAATGATTTGTCAGATTTCAGGAAACACTTTATGCATTTAAAACAAGAAGAAATATTAACAAAATATATATTTCAAAATCATAATGAGGACTTTTCGAGAAGCTTTTACCGATTGAAGCACCCTTACCTCTGGCTATCAAAGCTTCTTTTAATAAGCCAAAACTATGTCACATTTTTACCTACATGATTAGGAAATTTGTAAATTTTGATCGTCATGAATATAGCTGCAAAACTGTCCACTTTATATAACATTACACAATAATCACTTAAGACAAATATACAATATCAATTAGAAGGACACAGACAATTCGAATCGGAAAAAGATTCCGTGTAAGAGCGAGTACTGCATTTGCATAATCTCGCTAGACCAGTGAATGCCTCTCTTGCAAGAGGGGATGTACCCTGCTGTAGTCGTACTTGGCACAGACAGAATAGCATATACAGCATAACAAATTCACAGACAGAATAGCATATACAGCATAACAAATTCACAGACAGAATAGCATATACAGCATAACAAATTCACAGACAGAATAACATATACAGCATAACAAATTCAGTGCCATGTACACGATCAAACACTAGATAAAATAAGTGATAGATAAATATTGTTTTCTGATAAACAGATCGTTATCATTGACCTACTTTCTTTTAGATATCATACATTTTGACAAATAGGCCATATTTAGCCATTATAGTACATACCCCACGTGTATTAAACTTCACCTAATGTAACTGATGATTGAAGGAGTTAGTGATTGTTTTTAATGACAATTGAGTGATTTTTCAGCTATCCAGGTGACAAGAACTTACTTTTAGATGAAATGGTGGTGATGTATATTTTGTATTAGAACAACGTTTATAGTGCTACCACACCGTCTATAGCAGTGAATGTCCTTCCACTCTGGCATTAAACAACAAAACCAACTAATAAATGGGTTGTCTTCCTCAACCAACAAATGCTGATGAGAAATCATGGTGTGTTTTTGTAGATATTGCAATGTATATAATTTAAATAATGAACAATTTTTTGGCTTTGTTTTTTCTTGTTTGTTTTCTGAAATATTTCTGAAATCGGTGTAGAACATCCATCGCATACTTAATAATAACGTAGATATGTAATATAATGCACACGAAGCGTTCCTGAAATAAACTTTGAGTTTCACATAGAATTACAATAAAATGTAATTCTATGTGAGCAAGTAACACCAATGACATAAACGAAACAGCTAAAATAGGTCACAGTTACCTATGTTTGTGTGAGATTTACTTATAGTTTTAATCAATTATATTTTATAGGAGCTGTAAATTTCAAACATAAATATATCAAATAAATCATTTTAGTTCTGAAGCAATGACTACTCGGAGAATGATACTCTCGGGGACTAATAGTCCACCAGCGGAGGTATGGGAACCTGTGGTGATAATGAAAGGGGTAAATACCTAATTTAAATTATGTACGACGCGTTTCTGGAATAACCTGCACCAGGTGAAAAGACCCGAAATCCAAATATAAAAAAGTAATCCAAATATCCTTCATATCATTTTTGTTTCAAAGCTTGCAAAAAGGCAAATCTCCTGTTTTTCTAGGTGAAATTTTAAAAATGATGCAAGGATTTGAAACTAAAGTGAACAAAATTCTGCAACATTTACAACACCTTTCGTACCTTGTTTATATTGTAAATGGTTTTTTCTTCTTTATTTTTAATCACTATTTACATGTTATCTTTGTATCAATATTATTTATTGGTTGTTTAACGATAAATACAATATTTACTGTTTTAAGTGATTACAAATGGACACTTAAGATTGAAATGACTAACTAAATAACATGAAGTACGTTATAAAAAGACAGCATTTGTTGACAGGTATCCCATATCATATTTATTTTGCATTGAGTAGGTAGAGAACAAACCAGTTTTTATAGATTTTCTATAAAACTTTGATTTTATATTTATATGTTGTTGAGTAATAACTCTAAACGCTAGTTAATTATGTGATAAAGTTTGTCAGTGAGTTACGGCCGGTCGGTGGTTTTCTCCGGTCACTCCTGTTTTCTCCACCAATAAAACTGACCGTCACGATATAACTGAAATAGTGTTGGAAGTGGCGTTAAACACCATAACCCTAAATCCCTAAGCGTTAGTTTTTTATGTTGATGAAATAATAACAGGATTTCTGAGTATCGTTACTGTTGTATACAATCTACATGTCATTAATATTACAAATAATAACACTACAACTAAAGACAAATAAATGAAGGCTCAAGTCAATAGGCGTAGAAATGTCTGTAAATAAAATTAAAATTTAAAAAAATACCACACTGTCGGAAATTCAATCGAAAAATCTCAGAAGTAGGCAAACTATATATACATGACCGCTCATGTTCCTGACTTGTTACAGAGACACAAATCGATATATACATGACCGCTCATGTTCCTGGTTTGTTACAGAGACACAAATCGATATATACATGACCGCTCGTTTTCCTGGCTTGTTACAGAGACACAAATCGATATATACATGACCGCTCATTTTCCTGTCTTGTTACAGAGACACAAATCGATATATACATGACCGCTCATGTTCCTGGCTTGTTACAGACACTTTAATATCAAGTGACAGATTTAAGCTACAAATAGATTCGTGGGCCCAAACCTTCCTTTTTAGTGAAATGATGCCTTCATGTTAGTGGTTTCTTCCACATGTATGTGAAATGTCAGCCCTTACACATAGCATGGCGATCAGCATTGTTATAAAGGATTAGGGTTAAGATGTTTAACGCCACTTTCAACAATATTTCACTTATATCGTGGCGGTCAGTTTTATTTGTGGAGGAAATCGGAATGCCTGGAGAAGACTACCGACCTGCCGCAAGTCCGTTGTTATAAAGAATGATCTAATCGTGAACATTATAAAACTGAGAAAAAGTATAAAAAATATGTTCATGTCATATATTGTAATTTATTACCCTATATCATACCACCTCTGTGATAAAGCGTTTATATGGTGTCAATGCTTCCTCGTTTGGTGGAGTGTTTCTCACTCGATGGTTGTTCAATAATATCATATACAAATGTAGTGTCATTTCTAAACAAATATTTGCTCCTAATGATAAAGTACCATTTAATTTATGTACAAATCGATAATAACTTGTATCACGTCAAAGGTGCCAATGCTGTAAGGTTGGAAAGTTAAAAACCTTCAGAATAGAGGTCAGTGCATACTGGGTTTTCAACATATATTTATACGTCTAAAATAAAAACGTAATTTACATTTAGTGCGCACGACGCGTTTCTGGAATAATTTTCATCAGGTACACTCAAAGTCAAAATATGTGAAAGCCAAATATTTATATAAAAAAAAAACAAACAAACAAACAAACAAAAAAAAAAACAANGGGGGGGGGGGGGAGCAAGAAAACCAAATGGCCTGAATAGGCTTAGGTCATCTATGCCTGAGGGAGGAGTACTTTAGTTTTAATACAAATTTCATGATTTAAGAACTGTAAATTAATATGTTGAGACATTGATTTTGATACACACCAATATATACTATTACTGTAATGAAAACTAACATATCTACTTTAGTGCGCACGACGCGTTTCTGGAATATAATACTTATTAAAAGTACTCAAAATTATATATTAGTAAGAAAAGATGTGGATGTAAGGGGACAAAGAGACTATCTAACATTACACTAAGACATTAATTAAAGTAAATGTACAGATCTCTTATTGCTGTTCTACATTTCACAGTACAGTCCTGGTCTTCAACAATAAGCATTAACTCATACTCTATTTATAAGTTCCTTGGTACTTTGATCTTAAATGTAGAGATGAGGCTCATAGACATGTACTGGTTTAACACCTGTCTTCGTCGATGTCCGCGTCAAGTCGTTTTTTGGAATGGCCTTGGAATTATGAAAAGAAACTTGAAATAGTGATGGTCAACAATTGGTCAATTCCAATAATATCAACAAAACGAACAATCACCTCTCACTGAACACAAAAAAAACCATGTCCGTCATATGACGTTGGAAACCTGGTCTTTGTGTACAATGTATTTCACTGTTTGTTTTAAGCCATCAATTTGTAAATGTTATGACTTATTTGATACTGCAGAATAAACAAAATATACGTACATTGCCCACGCGTATAAATTGTATTTGTACTCACTTCGAAACGAGAGAAAAGGTAACCAGATGCTCGCTTTTCTTCCTGTTTCTAAAGCTGGTACAAATAGATTTTATATTCGCAAACAATGTATGTATATTCTATATACAATGTATATATTTTAACAATACACTTATGTGAAATCTATAGTATGGGAGTTTGTTGTCCTGTAGTGCAAATTACTAGTAACTGTCGTGTAGTAAAAATAACCTTACATTTATCCTTTTTGGGGCGGGTGGAATTGTACAGATAATTTTTCAAGCTAAATTTAACACACGCGTTTACTACAACAACACGATTTTCCTTCCATATCGTCAATTTTCCTTTAAAGGACTGCGATGTTCCTTTAACTCGCATCATTTTGGAAGTTCCGATTCTCACCATCCCATGTTAACGTGAAGACTTTCCCATCAAGTACAGTGTTTTATCCTGCAATCAGTACATTTGCTGTACAAATATGCCATACGAATAAAATTTTGCTTTATTCGTACTATACGAATAAACTTTCGTACTAGACGAATAAACTTTTCAGCCTACGAATAAACTTTCCTGGTACCCTGTAGCAATATATAGAGCGGAGGGCGCAGACAAGTAAGAAACCAGTACTAATGTAACGCGGACTACGAAGAAGACACCCTTGACAACATTTATGAAAGGCGAGGAATGACGCTTGTTTCTGTCGTTTTTGTTTAAATCTGACAAGTTTTCCGACTTTTTTGACATTGCAGGATATTAAACACAAAATACGTACATTGTCGTTAAATATCAAATTCATTTGTACTCGCTGCGAAACAGGCCTGAAAAGTTCGCCGAAGACTCGCTATTCAGTCTGTTTCTAAAGCTCGTACAAATAAATTTTATATTTACCGACAATGTACGTATATTGTATATATAAATTATTGAAAATTTAATCACTTAATGTTATTGTTGATATAAAGATCTTGTAGTATAATTCAAAAGGGGCCGTCGTGGTCTTGACCGTATGGCAGTTGGATTTACAACTACCTATGCAATCAGTGCATAATGATCATATTTTGTTTCCCATATTGTTTGTTAATTGGCCTGTGGAAGAAATTCACTTTACACAATTATTTAGAAGATATAATACGTCATTTAGTTACCCTGTAGTGCAAATTCGTCGATTTGTTTAGTGTCGTCGTGGTCTCGATCGCATGGTAGATTGGATTTATAACTATCTATGCAATCAGTGCCTATCACTCGATTCAACATTATTTGATCAAGTTTGTCAGTGACTTGCGGCAGGTCGGTGGTTTTCTCCAGGTACTCCCGTTTCCTCCACCGATAAAACTGACCACCACGATATAGCTGAAATATTATCGAACTTGGCGTAAAGCACCATAAACCAAAACCTAAAACCAAACCTCGTCGACTTGTTTCTTTGTTGGTATGAAGCAGATTAAAAAAAAGAGCTATTCCAGTGCTTTAATTTCAGGTTCCTCTATATAGATGATGTCCTTTCACTAAAAAATCCCAAAATTTGTAATTATATTGATCACATCTATCCCATTGAATTGAAACAAAAGAGTGGCTTTGTCCTGTTATTCCGATATCGCCCACTAATAAAACTGATCACCAAGATGTAACTGAAGTAGTGTTGAAAGTGGCGTTAAACACCACTACTCTCTCTCTCTCTCCCTAAAACAAAGGACACCACAGATATAGCTAGGTCTACTTAATATTTTCATCTATATATAGTAATTGACAGTGATTGTCGGTTCAGAACGAAAGTTTAGGAGATTAATTCAATCTTCTCATTGTGACCTTTCCATTTATATATGACAATATTCCAACAGCGCACATATATGGAGTATTTATCTATCAGTTAATACGGTATATTACAGAGCTTCTTGCTCCTATCGGGATTTCGTTGGTTGTTGGTTGATGACATCAAAGAAGTACTGAACCAAAGATTCCTAGTGGTTATTAATAAGTTGAAGTCATCTATTCGAAAGTTTGAAGGCTTTCATCCTGACTAAAGGGTGACCGCTATGATTCCTAGTGGTTATTAATAAGTTGAAGTCATCTATTCGACAGTTTTAAGGCTTCCATCCTGACTAAAGGGTGACCGCTATGATTCCTAGTGGTTATTAATAAGTTGAAGTCATCTATTCGACAGTTTTAAGGCTTCCATCCTGACTAAAGGGTGACCGCTATGATTCCT
>MJUT01016238.1:313949-327748 GCA_002080005.1 Gigantidas platifrons | reverse complement strand
GTTAAAAAAGATCACTGAAAATCCCTTTTATCTCATTTATCTGCTTTGATAAAGACCAATATGTATGCAAGTACTACAATATTCGTGATATATTCCAATTTAGGCATCCCTTAATTTACATGCTCACCAAACTTGTTCTCGTCCTTATATCCATACAGATCTGCCACTATTACCGTATATGTTATTTTCAGCAACATCCAATTAACAATAATCAATCAATCAATCAAAATTGATATGAAATTTCAGTGGTATTTTTTGATAGATGCGGAATAACTGGTATTGATGCATTTATAATATAATACGCAATAATAAAGCAAACACTTCAGGATTATTAGAACAAATTAAAAATAACATACATCCTGGCATTTGACTAGATGTTAACGCACAACCAAACAAGAAAACTGAAAACAAGAAACTAAACAATAAAAAGTCTGATATAAATATAAACGTTTTATAACTGTTTCCATAGGGTGCATGGAATAGGGGCGGGCATGTACGGAATAGAGTTTATACTTGACGTATACTTTACATGTCCAGTGAAGTGAAAAAAAAATTGTCTTCAGAAAAAAATAATGTGTTTATGATTGGGCATGAAAAAAACAACAAGTTTTTTGTTCTAGGTAAAAAAAAATGGATTTGGATAAAAATCCATAGCCCCCCCCAGAAAATCAAATGGTTGCTGCCTAAGTATTTTTAAATAGAAATTCATATACCAAATAGGGTTTAGAGATATATTTTTACACAAAAGAGCTAAATATGTATTTGCATAACTATGACTATGAGTCTTTTGTCACCAAGTGTTGTAATATTGTTACAGACAAAAATATATTATGTAATTAACCTATTGTCAATATACAACTTGTCATAACCTATTTCGCATGGAGAAAATGGTATCATCCACTTCACCTGATTGTAAATCAAATTGGAATATTCCAAACCGGAAGTGTCCTGGGAACCGAAGCCGGTGAGTACAGTGTTGCATACTTAAAGTTGTGAAAACGTACTCCTTTTAAGGTTAAATCGGCTTTTTATATTAAATTGCATTTCTTTAATACACGATATAATATTCTTATAGGAAAGTGTAAAGTGTCGATTGCATATAGTTCAACTGCCAAGTTTGGAGAGCAGTGGTCGTGCAAACAACAGCCTGAACAGGGTGAGGCCGAAACGTTGTAAACAGAATGTCCTACTTTAGTTCAACCCGTACCGTTCGGACAATTACTTCCGATGGGCATGGGCCACCCCGTACTGAAACGAAAACTTACACATATGGGGATGATGGACCAAGCGTCGGTTATGGAGGTGGAAACGTGGACATTGGTTTTGGAAAGAACTTTGGTGGGGGAAAATATTCCATCAATGTTGGAAATTTTATTGGAGGTCGAGGTGGTGGAGATGATGGATCCAGTGGTCGCAGGAGGTGCATTAGACAACCATCACAAAGACCACAAGTTGGTGGTCGTTCATCACGGAAGGAGAAGAAAAACCCATTCGCTGGATTAAACAACCAGAGTTATGATGAAATAAAAAAGCGCTGTTTGGAGGAAGGAATCTTATTTGAAGACCCTGAATTTCCAGCAGAAGATGAATCAATTTTCTTCAGCCGATCTCCTCCTAGACCATTTGAATGGAAGAGACCAGGTGTAAGTAGCTACTGTGTGTATTTAATTGATGATACAGTAATAGTATGGTTTTTGGGTTAACTTAGATTTAAGTAAAATTAAACACTGGACCAAATTCTTCTGCTGGACCAAATTCAGTGTGCTACATTTTTGTAGTTTTCTTTGACTTTTCTTTCCACTCCTTGAAAAGAAAAAAACCCAATAAAAGTAAACGAGTATTTAGTAGAAACCGAAAAATTAAACCTAGTCCTAAATTTGATTCTCAGTCAAAACAATGAAAAGCAAACGAAATAGTAAAATTTATTTTCTCAAATAATAACAATGCACTATGTCGCTTGTTATCCTGAAAAATACCTGACCTGAGATGAAAATCTAAGGGTAGATGTACATATCCCATGTAAACAAATGGCAAGGCAAATAAATAACATTTTTATTCAGTCTCGGCTAATAATTACAAGGTACAAATGTACATGTACATGTACTTACATGATTTGTGGGGATTTTTAATATCAAGCATCACCATAACAGTCTGCGACGTTAGCAACTAGTCTGATGCCCCAGACTAGTAAACTGATATTCGGACTAGTAATTTTCCCTTACCACTAGCCCGAACAGACTAGTAAAATATCTTACTCCCCTACCTTGTTCTCTATGATTTTTACATAAAAAAAGATAAAATTCCGAAAAAGGTACAAATGTAATAAACGTCTATCATACAGATTTTATTTGTAAACAAATACAAATAAACTGTTAGCCTTTAGTAGTTTAATTCTGGGGTAACCAGTCTGAAACCATGTTGTTCCGGTATTCCGATCTGTCTTATTACCAAAGCAATATGTTTCAACACGGACATGTATTAATATTACCAATGTAGTCAAAATCATGGTGGATCGCCATTGATAGATAGTAAAAGAACTATTAAACTTTACTAATGAGGATATTAAGTTAAGAGATTCAGTTATTTTTTTTCAAACGAAAGTGTTTTTTATTTTTCGTTCTTTATCTCCAATTCTGCACGTGGCGGTGTACTTTGGTCTTTCCGGTCTTAAGATTTATTGTAGTAACAATGCTTCGGTGGACTGAACTCCCTGGGGCCAAGCCTGGCTAGGTTGTTAAGAGGAAACGTACTGCTGATGATGTTATTTAACAAAAGTGATCATAGTTTTTCTTGTCAAACTGAAGAACTTTTTAAAAGATTATGAGGAATAAGACTGAAAAATAAAATATATTAACCAATTTAGTGTGTGTGTTTTTTTGGACTAGTAAAATTATGTTCGTACTAGTAAAACCTAGTGCTTCACTAGCCCGAAGGACTAGTGGCTAAAAAAGTTTTTGGTGCAGACTGCCATAAAACCCTCTACAGCTACGTACATTCCCTTGAGCTTTCTGGTTCATACACTCAGTTTTTAAAATCATTTCAGTTTGATTAAATTCATCACACTTACATTTAAAGCAAGCTATATTATTGCTTCATGTCCCATTAAGTTTTAAAATTTGTTCATATATTTTTATAAATAGAATTTAGATGTAATGTATCATAATTGGGTAGTAAAATGTTTTTTATTTACCCTCTGATACACATTGATATGCTCTACAAAAACTTTCTTCAAGTTTCTGTAAAATTTGTGTACTTTAAAACAAGCAAAATCGACAAAAATACAGTGGGAGGACTGCATAACATCTGCATCATACATTTTTGTTTGTATTACTATATAATTAAAAAGAGGCAATTTCATCAACTGTAATAATCTTGCAGTACCGGTAACCAGCTGTTGATACTGACATGAAGTAATAACTCTCTATCTGTAGAACTCATTGTAGACTTCACTTTCTAATTTTCTAAAAATAAACCCAGCTTGTTATTATGATGAACCGGTTCTGTTTTGACTTCTCAAGACTCATATACAGTGTTCATTATCTTGGGGTGTATTGTACTAACTTGTAACCTTGATCTTCTAAAACATAATAATATGCTTTTATTAATTTATTTGCATTTAATAAACCCATATGGATCATGCAAATTAAAAAGGAATACAAGATATACAAGCAAAATCTTACACATGATTTCAAGAATGCAAGCTATGCAACCTTGAAAAGAGGATTAGCTTAACTTCAGACTGTTTTGATCATAAGAAAGGTTAATTTAGATTTTACTTACATTACAATGTTATTGTAGAATGTACTGTATGATTGTCAAGACATACAGGTACATTATGAATGTATGAGAAATACATATGTACATTTACCTGCCATGTCCATGTATGTGTGAAATAAGATCAATATCATTTTGAACACTTTATTAATTTTAATTTTTTTTTTATCTTATTTCTCAACTAGAGAGCAATGAATATGCTAGTGTTTTTGGACTTATACCTATTCTGTCAGTGCAAATTCTAATCTTGTACATATTTGTCTCTTTTTGACTTTTACTTTGAAACTTCAAATAAACAATAAACAGACATGTAGCTAGGAGAAAACCAGATTTCATATTTTTGATCAGATATATTTTGCACATGTATATACATGTACTTAAAATTCCCCATGAAAACTTTTGGTCTCCTTGGCATACACCGGTATACCGGTATATAATATATCTAAATCTTAATAATATTGAATTGATAGGAAAAACATTTGTCTCTTTCACTTTCAGTAAAATAGAAAGTAATGGAAATTATATTGAACATGTAAACAGAAATGCATTCTTACTTGGATATAACTTGACAATTTATATTAATCAATATTAATATATTGATCAGTTGGACTGAGTGGGTGTAAGAGTTTAAATATTAGAGATGTTTCAATCACTTTACATTCAAGTGGAGATTTGTTGTATTATGTCAATAGCGGGTCAGTAATTCAATAAGTCACCTGATAAAAAGTTTTATAAACTTGTCATCCTTTTTAAGCTTTTAATTTCAATTTTAAGTTCAGTAGTGTGTTGAGGATTTACATGTTATTCTTTGAATTTCAATTTCTTGCTATAATTCTGTACTGTAGCAAGTTCACAATTCACATTATATTTTGACTTTTTCGTAAGTTAGTACATACATGTAATTTTGTAAATACATACATGTACTTGATGTAGGCTACAAGTGCAGCAGTGTTTGGAGTATTTCTACCCTCACTTGATATTTTCAAGTACAGTGTGCACAATAACTTTAGTAATTGGATTTTTCTTTGACTCTAAATAAGATTTAAAATGCTATTAAGAAACAGTATTGACCTGTTCTGGCAGTTCATGAAAATACCCAAAAGTGTACATTTGATACGTCCTAGACTGTTGGTCCTTTTGAGCTCAATTGGATCCAATTATATTATGATAAGAATGAGAGGTGTTACCTTAACTAAAACCAATTTTTCAGCTACAAATGTATAAAGTGAGCACCAGATTTATTGGGAAAGGAGGGTTTAAGTTCTGTTGGGGGGTTGTGGTTAAAAACCAGGCATGCATTTGTATAAAAACTGACCGATCTAATATATGAAGCACAGGGGTCCAAATTTCTTTGGATTTCCTAATAAAATAATTGCTTAGGGCCCATTTTACATGTAGGGGCACTTTTGATGGGAGCTGTGAAACCATAGCTCTAACATGGTCACATGAAAATACCAATACCATAAGAGCTAGGTTGTGTATGAAAATAATGTGTATGGGCATTTCTGATAGGGCAGACATTTTACTGTAGTGTACATCACATGTGTACAGATACTTTGTGGCTGACCTCACTGTGTAGTCAAGTACTACTGTTTTGTACACGGATGACTGGTTAAGAGAAAACACACCCTTGCGTCTGCTGTTAGTACATTGTAATATATGTACCTTCCACTCATCCATGGGATATCTAGCAGAGGTTTAATTGTTCTGGTAGCAAAAAATGTCATATTGATTAACAAAGCCTATCTGTTAATTCTTTGTGTTATTGATAATTATGTGATGGCTCTTTTATACTTAGCATTCCATCTTATTAGTGTATTGCCTTTGATTTTGTTTTTCTTGGAAGAATTTCAAAAGATGATATAGAATCTATGCTATCCACTTAAGTTTGTCAAGGGCAAATTGTGTGCAACTTTTTAAACTTCTGACAATTTTACTTTATAAGGTCTGTTAAAATGGCATAATATGGTTATTGGTAGGTTAATTTAGTCCAGAAAAAGGGTGTAGAAAATTTCATTGAGCTCCTGCAGTTGGGAGGAGGGGGAGATGGACTGGGGGGTAATTTGTAATAACAAACATTTTTAAGCATAATCCTGAAATAATTGAAATGTTTGTAGATATTTCTAACACTAAATATCATGTATATACCAATTGTTATGGTAGTTTATAAAAAAAATTCCCCTATTAACATAAATTTATTTTTGTATTGGTGTTGGTAATTTCTATGGATGTGATGATAAACAGACCTCCTAGTTGTTTAGTCGTTAGAACTACAGATGTATTTCTGTCAGAACTCCTAGTTTTACATCAAATCTTATCTGTATGGTGTTTACAGAGCTTTGATGTGTGTAATTATGAGTAAAATGTGTCTTCATTAGCTTTATACTGTGCATATACATCCATTGGTTATATAATGTATGTCAGGGGCCTTGGATCTAAGCCATGCATTGTTCCTATAAGAGATAATTAAGTTCTACATCTACATGTACTAATTGTTCTTGATTTGTGTTCAAATTTAAAATTGTAGCAAAAAATGTATTTGTGAATCTTGCTAAATAAATTAAGACAAATTTACATTCAGAAGGGTAGACATCATTGGTGACATATAACAGTTGATTTTGCTTTTTCCTCAATCACCAGAGTCCATAGATTTAAAACATATACATTTTGTATATACACGTATGAAAATGGTAGTTTCAGGATTATTCCAAATATTAACCACTAACAGTGTGAGTTCAAATCCCGCATAGGCGAGGTGTACTCTATACAACATTATGTGATAAAGTTTGTCAGTAACTTGCAGGCAGGTCAGTGGCTTTCTGCAGGCACTCCGGTTTCCTCCACCAATAAAACTAGTAATGACTGGCACGATATAACTGATATTGTTGAAAGTGGCATTAAACAGGATAACTCAAACCCCAAATACTTATCTGTATTTAGTAGTTGCCATAACAACACAACAACACTTAAATTTTCTTATTAGCTGGATTGAACCAATAACAATCTCACCAGACGATATAGCAGTTGAGAATAAATTAAAATGTCAATTTTACAGAATCTGATTGTTGTACATGGTATATGTGTGTTTTAAAAACATTAATATCAATATCTGTAAGCTACATTGTATACAAATAAAATGCGACTGTCAGATTACATGACATGGTGTCGTTTCCCTCTAAAAATGTTATTAAAAATATAAACATATGAGAAAGAAATTGTGTCTATATTTGTTAGTGTTGTTGTTATATGTGGAAAGAAAACATACTTTTCATTAGATTCTTATAACTTTGAGATCAATTTAGCCACAAAAAGCATGAAAATTTATCCTGCATGAATAAATACATGTATATATATAATTGATTATTTGCTTGTATTATATATTCTATATAATTTTTGATTCAAGGAATTGGTAGATACCCCAGAATATGTTTCCTCAGGAGCCAGCCGTTTTGATGTAAAGCAAGGAGAATTGGGCAAGTAATTTCTACTAGGTTTCAAAAACAAGCTTTTTGAGAAAAAAAATTCTGTATTTTTAACATTTTATCTTACAATGAAGCACAATGTTGACCAATGTCGCCATTAGGGGTAACTCAGTTCTCATATTAAAACTATGAATTAGGGGGACACAGGGATACTTATAGTAATTTATGTTGATGAGTCTAGCAAGTCATTTCTGCAAATTTTGGTGAGTTCCACCATTGTTAAAATCTAAAATTTGAAAACTTTGATGAGTCACAACTGAATATGGTGAGTCAAGGACTCATTTAGGCGAGTTGCAAGTATCTCTGGGGGCGGGAGTATATATATGTATATCCTTTGCAAGCATATTGTGTACTTAAAATTATCCTTGTTTGCTTGTGGGGGAGAGTACATTTTGTATTTAGTCTTTCAACACATCTTTTAATCAGTCTTCGCGCTAACCCACTTTCCCCGAAGCCAGGGACAAGTAAAACTGGATTCGGACAAGTGAAAATTATGAATGAATTTGTTTGAATAAATAGAACATTTTTCTAAATTGGCTCTCCGGCAAGAAGGTGAAAAAATTTAAGGCAAAGAGTTGAAAGACTGTTTAATACTATACTATCACTAATTGACAAGTTTCATTATCAAAAATATGTCACGAATGACCAAATAACGCAGTAACTCACGAATGCATGCAGCGCATGAGTGAGTTACAATGTTATTTGGTCATGAGTGAAATTGTCGGAACTACTTTTCCAACAACGAAATGGCGCGAAATATGGCGAGAGTCAAATTAAAAACGATAATTTCACTGTGAAATTATCGTTTTTATTTAACTCAGAAAATTCTGTAATTCACAGCTACAATGTATCTATATAATAAAGTTGTCTATTTATTTTGAACTTTTTTTTATTTCCTTGTACATTTACATGTAATCTAAGCTGTCAAATCTAATACACAATGAAATGTCCTTGTCATATAATATTGATATGCAAAAGCAATGATGCACCATGATAAAGAATTAATCAATCTTCATAATTAATGCATGACTAATTAACATTAACATCAGATAATTGTGGTTGAATATTATAAATGTCTACAGTGTATCTAGGAAATAGGCATGATATTTAATGATACATCATTGATATATAAAAATGTATGTGTACAGTAATAATTCTGTCTCATTGGTGAAGCTGTTTACTGTTTGCATCCAGCCACATTGTTGCTCAGAGGACATTGGGTGCTTACCTTAGCAGTCCTCATGATGAGCTCTAGTTTTCCAGCCCAAGACCAGTAAAACTTTGTTTGGATTAGTAAATTTTTGCAGTTTTTATTTAGAACTATCTAAAGATAAATTCAGTAATATGCTTCGGACCAGTAATTTTTCATTTCGAGAACTGTACTACTGCACTTCCTAGAGGTGGATCCAAACCTTCTGAAAGGAGAGGAGGAGTTAGTACACCTGCTAGATTTACATTTTTTGTTCTAAAAGGGGGTGGGACATACCAAAATTTTGATAAACAGTCTTAGTATAGTTTACACCCCCACCCAAGGATTGCTTTTTATAGGCCTGTCTATTACCAGTAAACCCATACAATATTATGGTGTTACACAAAGACAGCACTGCCACTAGTACTGGGGCTAGTCATGATCAATCAATGCTGGTTATTCTGTCCTGTCAATTTGGAATCTTGTCCATACCTTTCTGGTTATAATTAAATTGATTTAAGATTAAGGTCACAATGTACACAAACATACTTGTTACAATGCTTCAAGGGAAGATTGATTGGAGATTACATTTCTATATCTAACTGTTTTCTTTTATTCTTTTTTATTACATAAATGATGTGAAGTACATGTTATGTACATTTAGGAATGTTTTAATAAAGAATTATATCTATATCCTTGTTCTACAGTGAAACCTTTAAAATCCAAACCTCCATGCATGAGACCAACATTTGTGTTCAGAATAGACAGGTGTGCAGTTTAAACAGGTTTAATTAACACAAATTTCCTACATTGATTAGGGCTTCATTTCAAAGTCAGTTTATTTTGACTTTGGGCGTACCTGATGAGGGTTATTCCAGAAACTTTGATAGAACTACATTATATACAGGATTTTGTTTTACTCAGGGTTTGGTTTAGACAGATTTCACTGTACATACATTTTATATACATGTGTACTTGTATAATATTGACCAGAAAATCAATGTAATATTGATTGTAATAGAATTACCCATGTTACTAGTATGTCAATATGCTGTCACATATTGCACTGTCTTTATCAGAACAAATACTCCACCAACACATGGTAAATAAGTTCTGATACTTATGAGTGCTAGAATACAAGACTTGCGGTTGATACAGTCAGAAATAATTACACATGGGAATGATATCTGAATCACCATGGTAAAAGTTAATAACAGCTGACATTAGCACACTTACATTTAACCTGATATTACCTTACTTTACACTGACAATACAATATCTGCATGCCATTGTAGTTTGACTTATGCAAGGTCAAGAAAAGTTGTTTTTGGACAAATCTAATTAACCTGTCTGGCACACTGTCTTTGTATTTTTCAGTTTGTGCCAAAGAAAAAAACACTAGCTCTAAGACCCAGTCAAGTAATAATTGGTAACGGCTAGAAGAAAAATCCATAAAATTTGCTTTATCGAAAAATAGAAAAAATTCTTCTACATGCCTTTCAAGTTAGTTTGTCTTAATGTTTTTGGTACAGATTGATATGTTATTTCTTTTAAGAAATAGAATATCACGGTACATATACCTAGCTTGTACCACCTAAATGTTTTATTAAGATAATCATTGTGGAAAAAGAGTCTGCAAATTTACAAATACATGTAGTAAAGTGTGTTGTTAACGGCTGCACTTGGGAGGGGCAGATGGACAGACCTTTTAATTACATCAGCCCACAGAAATTTCAAAAGGGTCAGTGGTTAATAAGGTCATTAAAATTTTGCCTTGCAAGTTGCAACAGGGCACCAACAACCACTCCCATTCACAATGTGTTGTACAAGTGGTTCATCAATTAAGAGCTTCTGCAAATAACAAAATTGTCTTCTTCATGTACAAGGTAGAAGTGTAGCATACTTCAAACAAGATGCATTCATATTTATGTCTCTTCCTTTAAGGCAGATCTAGAATTTGGCAGGCAAGGAATCAGAAGGGGGCTTGAATCATCTGTTGTTTCATCAGTGACAATACTATTTTCTTTATTACCCTTTCATAATGCTTGTAAATTAAGTAATAAAAACGTAGATATCAAATTTAGTGCCCACAATGGGTTTCTGGAATTTAAACCTTCATCCACTACCCTCAATATCAAAATAGTGGAAAGTCAAATAATTTAAACCTTCATCCACTACCCTCAATATCAAAATAGTGGAAAGTCAAATAATTTAAACCTTCATCCACTACCCTCAATATCAAAATAGTGGAAAGTCAAATAATTTAAACCTTCATCCACTACCCTCAATATCAAAATAGTGGAAAGTCAAATAATTTAAAGCTCAGATATAAAACTTGGGTAGTTAGATTTTGTATAATGTGAAAATAAATATCGAGATAAAAATATTTTTTTAATAATGGCACCTATGTGGTTATTATTTTGCTTTTAAATAATTGATATTAGACCAGAGGAGGTGGTAGTATTTTTCTCCTAGTAGAAGAAGATACAAATACAAGACACCATATGCTAAGAAATTAATTTGATTTGTTTCTTTCAGAAATGATATTTACATATATACAAATGTACATTACTACACTTCTTTACAACTGACTCCCACTCTTTGTATAAAATGATTTTTTTCATAACATTAACATATAAAAACTAACAAAATATGTTCACTGAAGTCAATATGTGATATTCAATATTTTGCTGCCAGGAAAATTGATGGTATATTATTACAAACATTATTGCCTAACTAACTTGTTCTTCAATACTTTTTTTCTTTCATCTCAATCTTTTTCATCAATTTTTACTGAATAAAGTTGACCTTTTTTTAATACATTTTATATATCTAGGTGTGTATTGGCAATTTAAATAGGGAAAAATATCAATGATATAAACATACATTTAGAATGGAAGGAATGCAAACAAGTTATTACAAAAGATCTACTCAAGCGTGGACATATGTTTTTCACTTTTGACTTTCATGGTTGATCAGCCACATGTATGTAAGATTTTACTAAGTGTTATTTTATTGTCCATTATACACAGATCTTGTAGACCTGTCTTATGAACAGGGTTGTAGGCCAAATATATAAATGTACAATGTACATAAAAGTAGATAATAGGATAACAGGATCAGAAATAAACATTTACATGATGTTACATGAGTATTAGATGTTAAATGACATCAATAAGTTTTTGATATTGATGATTTTTGTATGTGACTGTTCACCTTAAATAATTGACAGAGATGTGAAATGGAAGGAACATATTTGATTTGAATTTTCATGACTCTTTCCAAATCCAGGAGTTTGAAGTCAGTGACTTGTGACGGGTCAGTGGTTTTCTCTGGGTACTCAGGTTTCCTCCACCAATAAAACTGACTGCCAAGACATAACTAAAATATTGTTGAAAGTGGTGTTAAACACCAAAAACCAAATCAACATCCAGTACAAATATATACAAGTACATATACATTGTAGGTCCTTTATTGAACAAATATAAATTGGTTTTTTTTAAATGAGCAATTGTAAATTAAAACAAAGTCTACTATGTTCAGTATATAAAAAGAGTTTAGTGAAATCTATACTATATATAGTATTATATAGGTTTCAGTCGTACATGCACATACATTTTGTACAAAGCATTCAATAATGCATTCTAATTATTCTCAATGCTGGAAGAAGTCAAAACTATATACAAACCTCATAATTTAATATGTGATTTCATCTTTTAAGAAATACACACTGACATAATATTTTCAAAGTACTGATACATGTTCATTTTTGTACCTTGTAAATGCAGGCTGTCACTGGGTGCACTTGGAGCATGTACATGTAGGAATGCAACATTGAATATTGAAAACTGTATACTACTCTATTTAAATTAAACATTCATTTATTTCAAGTAAATAAAGTTTTTCCTTGTTTTGTTTTGAATTCAACCCTTGACATGATTTATTTGTCAGTTTAGTTCATGTAGATGGATTTAGGTTATAAAATATTATCATGTTTTTTTATTCTCATGATTATTATTTCTACTTTATAATATTAGGTGGTAATAATAAACGCCCAATGAATTTATAATTACATGATGGAAACTTATTTACCATTGTATATATACTGTAAGTGCATTCAACTGTGCAGCTGAAATTGCTGATCTGGAGGAATTTGTTTAATAAAAAGATATTAAAAGAAGAATTTGCAAGCTGATAAAAGGTAGAGCTATGCACCAGTACAGATTCAATATAATAAATAAAAACCTTGATTAGCATCAAAGGAAAACAGAGGTTGTAATGGTAGACCTGTTTTATCATAAAAAAATATCAAAATATAATATGAATATGTACATTTGTATCTCTAAAGCTTGTTTTATCATAAAAAAGAATATCAAAATATAATATGAATATTTATCTTGACCCACACCAGTTTGTTTTCTGTATGGTTCATTATATAGCAGGTGTGCAGCACTTGCACAAAGTTCTATTATTTATAAAATACAGTAAAATCTGTCTAAACCAAACCCCTTTTTTGGGATTGAAGAATATGTTCAGTTAGACAGGTGTTTGGTTTACACAGGTTCAAATTACAGACATTTAGTAGATAGGACTGTAAAGTCTGTCTGGTTTAGGCAGGTTTTAGTAGATAGGACTGTAAAGTCTGTCTGGCTTGGACAGGTTTTAGTAGATGGGACTGTAAAGTCTCTGGTTTAGGCAGGTTTTAGTAGATAGGACTGTAAAGTCTGTCTGGTTTAGGCAGGTTTTAGTAGATGGGACTGTAAAGTCTNAATATAATATGAATATGTACATTTGTATCTCTAAAGCTTGTTTTATCATAAAAAAGAATATCAAAATATAATATGAATATTTATCTTGACCCACACCAGTTTGTTTTCTGTATGGTTCATTATATAGCAGGTGTGCAGCGCTTGCACAAAGTTCTATTATTTATAAAATACAGTAAAACCTGTCTAAACCAAACCCCTTTTTTGGGATTGAAGAATTTGTTCAGTTTAGACAGGTGTTTGGTTTACACAGGTTCAAATTACAGACATTTAGTAGATAGGACTGTAAAGTCTGTCTGGTTTAGGCAGGTTTTAGTAGATAGGACTGTAAAGTCTGTCTGGCTTAGACAGGTTTTAGTAGATGGGACTGTAAAGTCTGTCTGGTTTAGGCAGGTTTTAGTAGATAGGACTGTAAAGTCTGTCTGGTTTAGGCAGGTTTTAGTAGATAGGACTGTAAAGTCTGTCTGGCTTAGACAGGTTTTAGTAGATAGGACTGTAAAGTCTGTCTGGCTTAGGCAGGTTTTAGTAGATAGGACTGTAAAGTCTGTCTGGTTTAGGCAGGTTTTAGTAGATGGGACTGTAAAGTCT
>MJUT01016238.1:283561-313657 GCA_002080005.1 Gigantidas platifrons | reverse complement strand
TTAGGCAGGTTTTAGTAGATAGGACTGTAAAGTTTGTCTGGCTGAGGCAGGTTTTAGTAGATAGGACTGTAAAGTCTGTCTGGCTGAGGCAGGTTTTAGTAGATAGGACTGTAAAGTCTGTCTGGCTTAGGAAGGTTTTCAGTTTACTCAGGGTTCGGTTTAGACAGGTTACACTACATATTTAAAATCGTCCAGACCCCAATACACATAACATCTTAAAGACACACAAATCTTGATTTCTTTGATGCACTAATTATCATAGTTATTTGTTGGTAAGTAAAAGGTGACTGTTGGTTAAGCCATACCACATAGTAATTTATTTCTTGTCCGACATATTCCCTCTCAAAATTTCTTTGAGAAACAAATGTTACAGATTTTTTCCTTAGGGTTTCTGCTGTCTTGATAAAAAGATTAAAATGATTTTTTGAAACCCAAGTAATTCATAAACACAATAGTATGTTTGAACAATAACAAAATTTAAACTTTTACATTTTAAATTTTGTGGTTGTCCAAACATTCTATTGTGTTTATTTGTAATTGAACTAAAATTTGTTTAACTCTGATTAATTCTTTGATATAAAAATAGCAATTGAATTATGATACATTTGTATAAAACCATAGAAATCAATTTCATCAATATACAGTACATATTCTAGCTTCATGTCAAACACTGGCCATGGATATAATTCTGTTGGTTTAAAAAGTGCTCAAACCTTTAAAAGTTTATTTGACAGGTTGATAATGACTATTACATAATCCAATGTCCTGATGCCCTAGGTGCCTGTCTGTTTCCTCCACTACTAAAACTGGTACCACAATATGCATAGTCCATATATTATGTGTGTACATTTGTAGCTGAATAATTCTGAAAACAACCCAAATCAGAGATGCTTGCAACTCGTCAAGAGGAGTCCTGGACTCGTCATGGTCACTTGTGTTTGGGACAGACTCACCATTTTGTTTTACAAAAATAACAAAGTGAAAGAATACATACACAAGTAGTATATGTGTATAAGTTTTTGGTTGGGACTCATAAAAATTTACTCCTACAAGGATCCCTGCCAAATTAAACATACATGTATTTTATTTAATTTGAATTTGAATTTGAATTTTTGGTGTTTAATGCCCTTTTCAGCAATATTTCAGCTATATCATGGCGACCAGTTTTAGTGGTGGAGGAAGGCGGAGTACCCAGAGAGAACCACCGACCCTGGGCAAGCAACTGGTAAACTTTATCACTTGCGAGTCTAGTTCATCCTTTTTTGTAATTTACAAAGATGGGCACGAACCCACGCCGTATTAGTGATAGGCTTGTATGAGCTGTTAGATACAACGACCTAATTCATTGAGCCACTCGGGCCCCTCTGTATTTTATTTAAGGTAAATAACAAATTTTATTATATTTTACAGGTGATTGTTGGTTGCTGGCTGCTATTGCCTCTCTTACTTGTAATGAGGTACTTCTCAACAAGGTTGTTCCCCCAGAACAAAACTTTACTGATGACTACTGTGGAATGTTCAAGTTCAATATCTGGCACGAGGGAGACTGGAAGGAGGTTGTTGTTGATGACAGATTACCTACCTACATGAATACTCTTGTTTTTATGCACTCTGCTGACAAACATGAATTCTGGAGTGCCTTGTTGGAAAAGGCATATGCCAAGTGAGTAGTGATATCTTGATAATAAGATGAATTATGCATGGTAAAACATCATGATCTCTACACAAAAAATGAGTACTCTTATGTTATGTAGAAATTAATTAAACAACAACACTTCAAGATCCTGGTGACAGTGTCCTATTTCTTGACACAGAAACTTAAGATTGAAGCAATAAACATCCAGCAATATCTTGAAATGTTTTGGGTGGGGGTATCTCTTTTCTAGGTTAATGCATTTAAATAAACAACATGTATCACATTTATGGGGTTATACAGACCAGACATGGTTCACTAAATACATTTAAAACTTTCGTTAAATTCATATACAAATGTACATTGTACAATAAATTTGTTGTGAGTTAAATTAATTTTTATACACAATAAATGTATTTCCCAATGTGGGTGTTAATTTTTAAGCAAGTAATCCTGTCAAGTTACTTGTCCTCCAGTGTCTTCAATATGAAACCTGGTCATTTTTACTATTCTTAAATATAATTTTTGAAAGTAAAAAACACTATAAACAATGACAGAAATAAATATACTGACTGCTGTTCTTATTCTTGAGCTTTTTACCAGATTTAAGATTTGTAGTGATTTATGAAAAGATGGTTGGTTGGATTGGTTTATGGTGTTATTTTCAGCAATATTTCAATTATATCGTGGCAGTCAGTTTTATTGGTGGAGGAAACCGTAGTGCCTGGAGATAACCACCGACCTGTTGCAAGTCACTGACAAATTAAAACTGTATCAATTAATGTTGTATTGAGTATACATCACTAGGTTTAAAGTGTTGGTCAACAATTCTACATTCATCAACAAAGCAATCAATCACCCCTCACCTCAAATCACAAGATAAAAGATGAAGCAATATTAAATTTTAGTCATTACAAACAAGCGTACGTTTTTTCAGATTACATGGCTCCTATGAATCTCTGAAGGGAGGTAGTACAAGTGAGGCCATGGAGGATTTTACTGGAGGTGTTACAGAAATGTTTGACTTGAAGAAAGCACCAAAGGACCTCCTCACCATTATGATGAAGGCTCATGAAAGAGGTTCACTAATGGGTTGTTCCATTGATGTAAGAGGGATAATTTATTTTCATATGAGAGGGAAAACCTATTTATGATTTCTACTTAATAAAACATAAAATATAAAGTTGTGATAAGAAAAAAAATGACATTCTGTAGTATTGTAAAATTTATGATAGTATTGAACCTTATAAAATGTATGGCTATGAAATAAGCGTTAGAGAATACCGAAGGAGAAGTAAAAAAAAAATAGACAATCCAGAGAAACTGGCAATATATGGTACACAAGACGAAGAAAAGCAAAACAAAAACACAACACCACAACACAATATATGTCAGACACCACCATACACAAACAACGCAAACAAGACATGAGCCCTCCTACAAACAACTGGAGGCAAAGATGAACCGAACATCATTTCTATGGAGAAACTGCAACAGACATCACAACATGGAACTCAGAACGTCAAAACTACAATTTATATCATAAGGGTTCTTCCAGATGTGGATGTACTATCATCTTTATATAAGTACCGATAATACGATGTGAAAAACGGGTGCTTTTTAATTTACCAATAGGCATATTTTGGAATGGGTTTGCAGTATCTTCATTTTGTAAAGATATTATTTATAAGGTTCTAAAATATAAACATCACACATTGAAAATGAACTTGTTTTCTCCATGATATAGCTGAAAAATTGCTTAGTTGGCATTAAACAACAATCAATCACTCCTATAAGCATCACATGTTTTATGTGGAGATATTGAAAGTCAATATTTAAATCACCTAAGGTAAAGTTAGCTGTTTATACTACAAAAACTAATTACAAGGCAGTGTGAATGTTTGAACAAAGGTTAAATATTTATGAATATTTAAGAAACAGTTATCATGCACATGCAATATTTTGATAAGATATGAATGAATAAAATCCAATTATTGGGCTTTTTTCATTTTTTAATTTGTTTTGAATACAATACCTAATGTATGAATAAGCTTTAGTTAGTATTTAATTAAATGTGTACATTTAGCTTAAAGCCATGATTTATTTTTCAGGCTGATCCTAACCAACTGGAAGCTGAATTAGCCAATGGGTTAATTATGGGCCATGCCTACAGTGTAACATCTGTCAAAATGGTATGTGTAGTACAGTTGCATGTTATGGAACTTTCATGGTCCTTCAGGGCTATTGGTCAAGATTGTCAAATCGCATCAATGGTATAATCGTTGGCGTGCTTTCCTTGAGTTGGTAGATGGTGGGTTTGAGCTCAGATCATGTCAAACCAAAGACAATAAAATTGGTATTTACTGCTTCTCCTCTAAGCATACAGCATTAAAGTGTGAGAGCAAAGACAGGATGGCTTTGAATCAGGATAACGTGTCCAAGTAGAGGGCCATGTGTACCTAGGACTGATGTTTCAATGTGCTAGCACTATACAAATCCACTAAGCATGTTGGTCTAGTACAAAGCAGATATCGTCATCATCTCATCCAATGTAACTTGTTCTCACAATGATATAGCTGAAAAATCAGTCACTTGTAACCCATACACCATTACACCATTTATCCATAAACCACTTGTCGCAGTCTTGATCATGTGGTAGTTGAATTTACAATTACCTGTCCAATGAGTGGCTATCACCACAGTTGTGAGTTCAAACTCCTTTCATGGCCAGGTGTACTCGATACAACATTATGTGATAAAGTTTGTCAGTGACTTGCGACAGGTCAATGGTTTTCTCGGGGCACTCCTTCACCAATAAAACTGACTGCCATGATATAACTGAAATATTGTTGAAAGTGGAGTTGAACACCATAAACCCCAAACCATACACCACATGATAATTTGGTAATGGTGAATGGTATATTTACTGAAATAAAATACAGTTTATGAAGTATAAAGAAGTAAGTATGATTCTTTAGCAATTACGAAATTCAATAGCACAGACAAATTTTTAATGGCAAGTGGTTAGGAGTTTTTTGCTTGTCTTCCTATTGTCACTCTGCCCTAGAATTTCCACACATGGTGAGCTGGAGAACATTTGTTTCCCAATAGTGATTATAGTGTGAAAGGTGTGTTCTTTTTATTGTTATTTAGTTGCATATATTCCATATTAATTATGAATCCAGTCTTTGCCTCAATTTTTTTCACCTACTTGCCCGAAAGTAATCTTTAGAAAAAAAATTATTTCTTCAACCAAATTCTTTCATATTTTTCACTTGTACGAATCCAATTTTGCTTGTCCTGGGTTTCGGGCAAGTGTGTTAGTGCGAAGACTGTAATACCTATTTATAATGATAATTTAGTCCACTGAACATAGATAATGTTTCTGTTATTATAGGTTGAAATTCAGACCCCAGGAAGGAGTGGTAAATTACCCATGGTACGTTGTAGAAACCCATGGGGTAATGAAAGTGAATGGAAGGGAGCTTTCAGTGATGAGTAAGTTTCTTTTGTTGTAATCGTTAGAATCTCATCCACATTCCATAAAACATGTTAGGATGATAGGAGGATTTTTGTGTTGCCTCTATGGCAGATCCATTGTGTAGTGATCCCTATCCCATGTGTTATTAAGCAGATTTAAATCTACTACACCTTTATCCAAGCAATGGAATTATACAGTAGGAGTCGTGGTTATGATCATAACTATGGTAGTTGGATTTACAACTACCTGTCCAATCAGTGCCTATCACCACTAAAGTTGTGAATTTGAATCCAACTCAGGTGAGGTGTAGTCGATACAACATTATGTGATAAAGTTTGTCAGTGAATTGCAGCAGGTCGGTGGTTTTCTCTGGATACCCCAGTTTGCTCCACCAATAAAATTGACCGCCATGATATAACTGAAATATTGTTGAAAGTGGTGTTAAGCACCATAAAGCCAAAACCAACAAACCAAGCTTTATTTTTAAGATAGTTAAGAAATGTAATTTCTTTATTTATAATATTGGGGCCTGGGTGGCTCAATGAGTTAGGTCGTTGGATCTAACAGCTCATACAAGCCTATCACCAGTATGGCGTGGGTTCGCGCCCAGCTTTGTAAATTACAAAAAAGGGTGCACTCGACTCGCAACCACAAGTGATAAAGTTTACCAGTTGCTTGCCCAGGGTCGGTGGTTCTCTCCGGGTACTCTGGCTTCATCCACCTCTAAAACTGGTCGCCATGATATAGCTGAAATATTGCTGAAAGTGGCATTAAACACCAAAATTCAAATTCAAATTCATATTTATATAATATTTAATCTCTTGTTGTTGATAATTAATATATTTAGCAATCAATTAAGTCACCTAAAACAGTCCCTTTGGCAACTCAACCTCCATTCCCAATTATTTACCCATTGAAAGTATTTTTCAGGTGACCTGAAATTATTAGCTGGCCACTAAAATTTTGAATTTTCATATATAAAGGCCTATGCTTCATTTCAAAAGCTACTTTTGAGGGATGTTGTTTTTATATAGTTGAAATCAAGAAGATATAGATTTATTATTTAAGAAATGTCTACATGATTGTTACACGAGAACTTTATTTGATTAGATCAGAGAGGTGGAAGTTTATATCAGAAGAATCTAAAGAAGCTATTGGTATGACACAAGAAGATGATGGTGAATTCTGGTATGTTGATAATAATGTTTTATTTTAACAAAACAAATTTATTTTTGTTTAATTGAATTATATTATTACAAAGTACAATCAAACCTGCTTTAGTGACCACCTCTATTAAACAACAACTTGTATTATATAACCTTAATTTAAATTATCCTGTCCAGCACATTTCATATTAAACCTGTATATAGCAATCACCTGTCCTATATGACCATATTTCAATGTTCAGTTGTAAGGTCACATACAATTCTTGAATCTTTTATTATAAAGTGTGGTCCACTTCTGATAGGTGAGGTCCAGTTGAATTTTTGATCAACTGGACCATGTGAGATTGTATATAAGATTTAAAATTAATTTCATACATTGACACAGATCTTTCCCAAACACAATATGAAATTAACATTGAAACTAGACCTATTATAAATGAATAAAACTACATATGAACCTCGGGTATAATTGAACTAATCTGAAATACAGCTGGCAAATGCTTAATATCCAATCTAAAAGTGTTTTAGTACAGTTCAGATATGAAACGACTACTGTAGAAATATATCTAGGTGAAACAAAACAAAAGAACAGAGATTGCTCAGTTTCATGTCCTGTCATTTACATCATCAGAAGATGTCAAAAATAAGTACTATGGAATTTGTAGCTGATGTCTACCTATGGTCCAGGTCTACTTTTTGCTAGCAATATTGTACTTAGTAAAAGGCAGGAAGAATTTATTTCAGTTGTGTAACTGATTTCAGCTATTTTTTTTCTGATATTTTATTTTCAGAAAGTTGCTGGACACGTTCAGACAAAGGTAAAAATTGGACGTTTTGAAATGGGGTGTAGATGTTTTGTAGGTGTTTTGGCAATTTTTCATTCATTTTTAGTCATTTTATTTTCTAAACAGAATCATCACTGAAGAGGGTCTATATTTATACTCTTTTATTTTTGATGTTGAATTAGGATGACATTCAGTGACTGGCAGGCAAACTTTCAGAAGTTAGAGATCTGTAATCTTGGTCCTGACAGTTTAGATGATGATGAATTAGTTAAGATTGGCAAGAAAAGATGGGAAGCCACCTCAGAGGTTGGAGAATGGATACCTCATTGTAACGCTGGTGGATGTAGAAACTACCTCGGTAGGTTATTATACCCCCGCTCCACTGGAGGGGTGGTATACTGTTTTACCTCTGTCCGTCCTTCCGTACGTCCCAAGATATTTTTTGTCGCATTTTTCTCCGCAACTATTGATGGCAGAAATCTGATATTTGGTCACAAGCTTCATATAGGTACCCCATATCGTGGGAAGCGACGGGGGTATCATAAGTGAGCATTAGCTCACAGTTCATCTTGTTATGACTTGATCAGATAACGTGGATGAGAAGGTGTGTTAGCGAGGGGGTCAGGATATCATTATTTATACAGAAATTATAATATTCATAATTATCGATGATTTGTACATTTTATTTTTTATCTTTACGCAGGATAATATCTATTATAAAGAAACTAGCGTGATATTAACATACTATCGCTGTTTTCTAATATGAGGTTATAATGATGTCACGTTACCAAATCCTAGATAAACATACTATGTTTAGCTCGAAATGGACTTCTCATTACATCTCATATCTCACACTTCGCCTTCAATGTGAGGTTACTTGGATAAATCCATTCTCACAAAACAAAACGATAGTATACTAGTATATCTGAGTAAATATTGGCGAGTATTAATAGGCAATTGAATTTACGTTGTTTATTAATAAATTAAATGAAATATATGAATATTCATGGAAATGTTTTAGTGTGTGTGATAATGCCTGGAACATTGCCATGTGACATTAAAAATATTATTGCACAGGGTAAATTTACAGATGGTATGTGAAAGATGTATTACTAATAATCTTTGTTTGCATTAATACACACGTATGGGAGAGAACATCACCTGGTAAAATATGGGCAAATTACATTATATTATCTAGACATGTCTAAACTGAACCCTGAATAAAGCGAAATCCTGTAAATAAATATTCCAATCTAGGAAATATTAGTTAATTTTACTAGCGTAAACCGAAACCTGTCTATTCTGAAGACGAAACTTGGCCCCAAGGAGGTTTGGTTCTGACAGGTTATATATATATATATATAACATATTTAGCCCCGGCACATGTTTGTGTCTGTCCCAAGCCAGGACCTGGATTTCTAATGTCATATGTCGTGGTCTTTTTATGTTCAATGACTTAAGGTGAGAGGAGATCGTTCATTTTGTTGATATTAGTGAAATTGTTGTAATTGCCCATCACTTTTTAAACTTTCTTTTTGTAATCATTCTTACAGAAACATTCTACACTAATCCCCAGTACAGGGTGACAGTTACCGACCCAGACGATGACGAGGATGATCTCTGTACCATATTAGTTGGATGTCTGCAGAAAGACAGAAGAAAGAAGAGAAAAGAAGGACTTGACATGTTAACTATTGGTTATGTCATTTACAAGGTATCATTATAATATGGTGGAATAGGTAGAGGCTGATTCTTTTATTGACGATGCATGCACAATATAAATAGATTATACCTAAGAAGAGTTTGAAGATAACAAAGGGGTAATCAGAATCCGTATATCGAAGAACAGACTAACACAATGGCCAAAAGAAAAAGGACAAACAACGATCTACAAAACATACACATAAAACTAAAGATCGAGTAACATGAACCCCACTAAAAATTGGCGGTGAACTCAGGTGCTCCGGAAGGGTAAGCACTTCCTGCTCCACTAGAGGCACCAGGAGTAAGCACCCTCTAGAACTTGTTTCTGCAGTGTAAACAAAACAAAATCTGTCTGAATCAGTCATTAAATCTAATTTTAATGTATCCGTGGCAACATGGCTGCAATCATATGATGATTGCATTTACACCCATCTCTGCATGCAATCAATGCTAAAGTTGTGCTTTCGATTCATGTACATGGTGTGGTATACTTGATACTTTATGGGTGATAAACGTTTGTCAGTGACCTGCGACAAATCTGTGGTTTTCTAGGTAACTAAAGTTTCCTCCACTATAAAAAAAAGTTTCCTCCACTAATGAAACTGACCACAACTTTATTGAAAAAATATTGTTCAAAATGGTATTATACTACACCTACCAATATCTGGGAATGATGGTGATCACCGATCGGTTGGCTATATTTGTCGGGTCTTTCCTGTCCTATCAATTCTTATAATCGTGGTATAGCTGACAAATTACAAACAGTTATGATAAGTAACAGTAACATAACATAAACAAAGCATGGTTTTATGTTTAACACGTTTCACTCCACCTAAGATGTATGAATATTAAATATTATGATGGTTTGTCACTTACGACAGGTCAGTGGTGTTCTTCAGGCATTCTGGTTTCCTCCACCAATAAAGCTGACTGCCACTATATGACTGAAATATTGTTGAAAGTGGTGTTAAACACCATAACCCTAACCCTAACACTAAATATTATGATGAAGAAATAAACGTTGTTTATTACAGCTGAAGGATCCTGACTGTGGACCACTGGATATCAATTTCTTTAAATATAATGCATCAGTAGCTAAATCACCATCGTTTATCAACCTGAGAGAAGTGTGTGGACGTCACATGTTACAACCAGGAACATACTGTATCATACCATCTACATTTGAACCTCATCATAAAGGAGAATACCTACTGAGAATATTCACAGAAAAGGCTAATATCACAAAGTAAGGGCTATATACCGTTACAGTTTTGTTGGAGAAGATGTTTCAACATCTCAATTTGCTCAAATAATGAGAGCCTCGTGGATGGTGTAATGGTTATCATGCTAGCCACGAGAGTCGAAGAACGAGAGCCTCGTGGATGGTGTAATGATTATCATGCTAGCCACGAGAGCAGCAGATTCAAGGGTTAGAGCCCAGATCAGGTCAAACCAAAAACTATAAAATTGATATTTGTTGCTTCTCCGCTAAGCACACAGCATTTAGGAGAAAGAGCAAAGACTGGTTGGCTTGGAATCTGGATAATGTGTCCAAATTGAGCGATATGTCTTTGTATGGACTGTTGTTCCAGTGAGATAGCACTATAAAAATCTAACTAAGTACATTGGTCCAGTACAAAGCTGACATCATCATCATCTCATTGAATGTTACTAGTTATATGGCGTTAAACAAGAATCACTCACTACAGCTGTAATATGACTCCTTTGATGTTTGATGGTTTTCTCCGGGTCATCCGATTTCTTCTACCAATAAAACTGACCACCATGATGAACTGAAATATTGTCAAAAGTGACGTTAAACACTATCAAACAAACAGACATAGTTTTCAAATTAAACTATTTTGGTCAAAGGGAAATAACTCTATGTATTTTTTAAAATTTTTATTTCAAATAAAATGACTTGATTTTTTACAGTGAAATTGATGAAGAAACAAGAATTGATGAAGAGCAGGTAAAGTAGAGATAATAAATTAAGAGCAATTAAATAGTAAATATATTAGAAAACTATATAATCCATCAAATGTAGATAGTATTTACATGTGTATCACTGTAGAATTAGACTAAAAAAGATTCAAACTTTTATTTACAAACTTTTTTTTTCAATTGCTTAGTAATTGATATTTTTTAGCTTGCTGTATTAATTATTGGCGTTAAGTACCAACTTGTTCCTGTATTTCTGCCATATTTTGCTGTCAAAGTTTTAAAATCAGTTTTGTCACTTGATCAAGAAATAATCACTCTATATAAATCAGTTATGTTTAAAAGAAATAATTGAAGAAATTGTAGCCCTTTTAAATGTGCACATTTGATTTCTGTAAGAAAAGTAAAATGCAGAAACATCTTTGTGATTCAGATTTTTGTTATTTTGTTGTTCAGGTTAAATATTTCAAGTTGTATATGGTCCGTTTGAAGGAAATTAATAAAATTATTTTTGCAACCTAGATACATATGAATTATTAAGGTTCCTATATCGTTGATTGACAGTATTTTAAACTGATAAAAGAAGTTAAGAGTTTATTGAATTAATTCCCTTAAAATGAACAAGTTTGGTCAATGTTGATTTTAATTTGGTTAATTTGTTCATTATGTTGAAAACTTTTTTACAGTTACACATTAGAGGATACTTTGAACTATAGTACAAATACATTTGATTAGATTTAACTTGTTATCTGTAGAATGTTAGTTTAGCAGCTTCAACATGTAGATACAGTTAAACTTTGTTGTCATGAACTCAAATTGACCAATGATTTTACTTCAAAATAACCTAAATGGACCAAATGAATATTACAAGCTATCAGAGAAATAAGACTGTTACTAACTCCTAGATAATAAAGTTGAACTGTCAATTCCATTTAAGTATATCTCATCTCAAAGAAATACCAAGTATTATCAAATTGGAATACTTATGATTTAAATGATCTTTGAACTTTTGATAGAATATACCAGTTCAGTAAAACCTTGTGTCCAAGTGAATCAAACCCACAGTTTTACTTTGAATTGTACAAGTTAATTTGAGTACTTTATGTCAATAAACAACAAACAAACCATATTCTTATGTCATATTCCTATGTCAAGTCTTCAAATGAAACTACTTATCTAAGTTCTAGGTCAGTCTCTTATACAGAGTTATCTTCCCTTACTCTCCTGAATTTACCTCGTTCTCAACGTTCGCAAGTGATTTATAATTTAGGATATTAAAAATCATGCCATAGTCGAAACAGAAAAGCATCCGTACAATGTTAATTTAGATCTGTTCCTATTAATTCCATTTTTTTTAACTACGATATTATTGTGTGGAAATTTGAATAGGAACAGATATAAATTTTAACATTGTATTGGTGATATTGATGTTTCAACTATTTGAAGGTGATTTTAGAATATCCCATATAGTAATCGTGTGCTATAATGAAATAATATGTAAAAATAGTCTTAAATTTGTTAAAATCAATAATAATAAGGGTAAGCTAAATAGAGGAATACAGTTGACTCTCGTTATCTCGAATTTGATGGGACTATGGAAAAATTTCGAGTCAACCGTAGTTCGACTCAAGAGGAGCTACGAAAACCGGAAGTGTAGTTTGTTTAATGACGAAAGGGAGACAACTCTAGCAAAATTTTGAAGAGCTAACACCAGCATTGCATGTCCCGATTCTCGGAACGATTTAAAACTTATTCGATGTTTTTGTTGCTGTTTTATTTTGCTCTGTTAAATTCTTTGAATCTTGTGGAACAACTGATAACTTCTAGATATCTTTTTTTGTGTGTATTATTATGTTTTTCAGCTGATGTATTGTCATTAAACTTCACCCATCATGACGTATTTTTCTTTGTGCAATATTTACAATAAATTGTGTGTTTTTATGATTCAATAAAATTTCCCCTTTTATTACAACTGTTAATTAAGAGAGTAACATTTTTTTCAAATCTCTCAAAATTGAGAAATTATATATCTTCTTTAATCAAAATTAATTTCCGACAATAGATAAAACGCTTCCGTTGTGTACTTTTCATAATCATTGATGTATGCCGACCCAAGCACACTTATAATGTTATGAATCGATAATTCTTGATTGTACACATCTAACTTGTGTCATAATACGAAGCCAATTCAAATATTACCACTAATTAATTTGACAAATTGTGAAATAAACATGTGAAATGGCCTAAGGTAAAAATGTCAAAGCCAATGACCGGATGTTTCACCTGTGATCCGATTTTAATCCCATGGTAATTATACACATGTTTTGACAGGTAAATTCGACTTAACGAATGTAAATAATATGGCTTTCTACATCTCGGGACCAAAACTTTTATTCAAGACAACCGAAATTTCGACTCATCCGAATTCGACTCAACAGGAGTTAAATTACATATATTTATACACAACGAAGTTCGGGACTTAGATAAAAATTCGACTCGACCGGAAAATCGAGTCAACCGAGTTCGAAACAATGAGAGTTGACTGTATTTGAGATATTAACTTTTTTGTGATGTATCTATTTATAACTTGTTGGAATTTGAAAAAAAAAAAAAATTTAAGATACTAGTATGAGCGTAGCATACAACGTATACAATATTGAGGAATTTAGTTTTAATTTTACAAGAATCTTGTAAAAGTTGAGACAATGTCAAAGGTATATATATGGGAGTGTAAGAACTCTGTGTAAGGTGGACACAAGGTTGACTTGAAATGAAATACTCTAATAGATTTCTATGCCAAACAGGATGTTAAATGCTATAATGTGATACTACCGGGGAACAAACAAATGCTACCACAAGGATCAACAAGCGTAAGTCGGCAGCTTCTCCCAATAATGAAGACCTAATTTTTTGAATGAGAAGTCTGTTTCACTCTTTTTCTGCTGCAGTGAACACTTTGTGACATTGAACTGTTCATAATTTGATGATGGCATGTCAGAAAGCATGAGAAATCCTCATCTTTGTAAATGAAATCATACTCAAGTGGAGCTGCTGAAAACTGGAATACTCTCAATTCTGGAGTGAATTGCCACTTTATTTTAATCTTTAAAAGACTTCTTAGAAAATATGTCTGAATACTGCTTACTTCAGCTATAATTTTTTTTGGGTAAAATATCCACTTCAAAATGGCCATGTATTTAGTCAACAAAAGATATATTTGTAATGAACCTTTTATAACTGTGTCATCTGGCAAATTGCTTACTGTGACGAAAGATAATATTCGTAATTGCCTATAATTTACAGCTCATTGTTGATTTAATATTAGTAATCATGAATCGATCTTACAACAAATACTGCATGATCTCACAATTTTAACCCTTAGAATGGTGAAATAATCAGAGATTTTAATATATAATGCTGCAAAAATGGTTAGATTCTTTTTTTAAAAATGCCAAAGCTAAAAAAGTAACTTAATTATTCAAAGAAACAATTAGTTTTGAGATCATTTGTTGCATTGATGGAAGCTTCGAAAGAAATCATTATGAACCCTTGTTGCTTTATATTCTCTGAGATATTGCAGAAAATGCCTGCCGCTGCCTATCGTACATTATTTTTGGAAAAATATCATGCTGATCTCAAGATCTGGAAACAAGTTTGAGTAATACCTTGTTACTCAATGTAAACATTGACACTTTCATGGTTTAATAGTATTTATGATAACCTCCATAACTGCTCCCACTGATAAAAAGGCTGATTTCATAATATGCCTTGTTGTGTCTATTTCAAATGCTTTACTGAACATATAACTTTACTGGAGCTTTGCATGAAATTGAAAATGAAAAAAAAATGTCAAAATAAGAACTTATTCCTTTCATATTTAAATTAATACTGAGAGTGTTAGATTTAGAACCCAACAAAACTTGGTATTCTTAAAAAAAAAAAACCTGGTTCAACCTAATTTTTAAACAAGTAAATGGTTTGTTCATTACATGAAAGGACATACATGGATTACCTCTGTTATATATCCATTATGTGCTCTCTATACTACTGTTACAGTTTTATTATTTCATACATTTAATTTGGCATGTGCTTTTACCATAGATATATATTGACAAATAATACACCATAAGACCAATTGGAAGGTGTTGGCTTTAAATTGTAATATGCTAGGTTGAGGTTTTATTTACCCATACCGCCACGATTTAACTGAAATATTGTTGAAAGTGGCATTAAACACCATAAACCTAAACCCAAACCTATTTACCCATAAACAAAATCAACAGAATTGTCAACATAGTAATACCTTGTTTATGTTGATCCAAAGATTCAATATTACTTTATCAAATTCTGTAATGCTCCTGTTAGAGTCGATTGTCATAAATCACAAATTATTTTTTTGAAAGGACGACATTTTTTTTTCATTATTTACTGCCATGATTTCATAGTTGTAACATTCATGCTAACTTTAAGATTTGCATTTAAAAACCAATTGAAATCACAATAAAACAATTATTTACCTTAAGCTCACATTTAACCAAATTGATTGATATGTCAGTGTAAGACCCAGTTAGTCCTGCATATAAATATTTTCTTGCACATTCGTCATAATAATAACATTAATGAAATAACAATACATTTATCTTTTGAATGTTAATAACATCTTTAAAACACTTAATTATCTTTTATTTTGTGCCTTTTTTAACAATGAAAAAATTGATCTTATAGTACACTATTCAAGATTACTGAAAACCAGTAACACTTTGGGTGCTATTAACATTCTAGACTTTCGTGGAGACATAAAAACCGTGAAAGTTTATATCGGTGAGAATAGTTGGGTTAAAATCAGGGACAAAATATAGTAAGTGAAAATGAACCGTAAAACCTGGAAATTAATATCCATCAAAATGTATTGGCTTAAAGTATATAAAAAAAAATTCTGATGATAGTATGTGCAGTTTGAAAGGTGAATAGTTATCACGTGAAAAACGTGAATATAGTATGCTATTTATTTCATATCGTGCAATACAATTTTTTGTTAAAGTGTAAAAATATTGAGTGTTAGACAAGGTTAACTAACAACAGATGTATGTTAACTAGTTATGGATGGTTATTCGTTTCCTATTGATACTTTGGTTTTCAAAGCAAAAACAACAGAACATTACAACCACAATGTAAATGAAATATTGTTTAAAATGGTGTTAAACACCAATAATCGTAATCAGTAAAACTTTTTAAATATCCAACCATAGGTGTTTGATCTATGTGAGCTGTTCTTGTTTGTGAAGCTTTGATTGTGTCGACATTTTCTTGTGTTTTGTGTATGAAGGTAAATTGTCTGTTTGTTCTATATATTCTTGTGTAGAGTCTATATATTGGCATGTACCACTTGTCTGACACACACATATAATAATATATATATAAGTCTCCCTTTAGTGAGTAGTTGAATGCATTTGATATATTGTATAGCTATGTTTACTGGTATATATTGAACTGGTTTAAAGCCAACGGAGATGAGGGTATGTAATAATTCATTTTTTTTCCCACTCTTTCTCAAAGTCACGTGGTCTTCAAGCACCTGCAAATGCAGGCTTAGGTGGAGGAATGCAACGCACAAATGTAGCAAAGGTTGCAAGTGGGCCTCCCCCTCAGGTATACTGTGTTCCCCTGATTGGTCCATTAACACTCAGACATTTTGTTTTGCAGCATGTGGAGTTTCACCAAAAATTTCCCGATAGCTTTATATCGTTTCATTTTCTTTAGTTCGGTTGGTATTATATTTTCTTGTCAATATATTTCTAATTTACTTGTTTATAATACTTTTTATTTGTAATTTCTTATATATATTATTTTATGTTATATTTTTCTTATGTTATTTTTTACCTATATTTTTTTTTTTTAATAATTAATTCAGCATGTGTTTCATACTTTCCTTTATTTGATTTACAAAATAACAAGTTTTTAATTTTCAGATTTTACTTGTATACAGCAGAATTTAAACAACATAATTTTAATTTTAATTATTTTACCGTTACTGAGTAGCAAATTTATTTTTAGAATTTGAGCACTATATGCATTTCAGGTACATGTAGTTAAATTTGTTTTGTGTAAATTATTTCTTCAAGAAAGCAATTTCCATATCAATGGACTTTTAGTTTTTAATTTATTCAAAAACTTTATTTTTATACTAATTATGGTGCAAATTTTATATAGAATTTTTTAATTTTATTTAGCACACATTTATTAGTTTTAGATATAATTCTTGAAAGTTAATTTAAACATATATTTTATTATATTTAGTTTTAGATATAATTCTTGAAAGATGACTTAAACATATATTATATCATCATATATAGATTTAACACTGATTAGTATATTTATTTCTGCATCAATTTAGGAACAATTTAGACCTAATGCAAAGGGAAGAGTAAGTGATTGATTGAGAATTAACTGTTTTGTAGTAATGAAACTGTCATGTGTACACCTAAGTGCTGAAAACAATGATGAACTCATCAACATGTTTGAAAAAAAAAACATTTTTAAAAATATTAAAGCTCATCCTGAATATAGCTGAAATACTCCTCGCTGGACGTTAAGCAATAATGAATCGATCAATAAAAATAATAACAAGGCATCATTTTAATTTTTCTTCTCCTGTTTTGATATTTTGTTGGAACATTTTTATTGTATGGGTACATCCATGTTTTCAGCTGGTAGGTGAGTGTGATTGGAAAGTGTTGATTACACGTTTATTTCTGTGCATCGATCTTGCATCTTAATATTATTGTTATGTCTGGTCAGGTATATACATTTATTGTATTCTCTCCAATATTGCATAACTTTGGATATGATAAGCATCTTGCACCAATTAATTCATGTGCACTAGATGCATATTTTTAGCTCACCTAGACTAAGGGCATGTGAGCTTTTGCCATCTCTTGTTGTGTGTCGTATATTCAAAACCTTCACATTTAAATCATCTCCTCTGAAACATCTGAACCAAATTAAACCAGACTTGATTTTGATGGTCCTTGGGTGGTACTATTTCAAAATTATGTCCAACAGTCCCACTTTCTATTCAAAATGATGGGCGTTACTAAAATAGAAATGTCTGTGTTTGCTTAAAAAGAGTTTGAAGATACCAAAGGGAGGTAATCAGAATCTATATATTGAAGAAGAACAGACAACACAATGGCCTAAAGATTCCAAAGGGGTAATCAGAATCTATATATTGAAGAACATACAACACAATGGCTTAAAGATACCAAAGGGAGGTAATCAGAATCTATATACAGGGGTGTGGAAATATTGAAATATTCTACTTGTCCCCGGGCAAGTTATCTGAAAAAAGTTACTTGTCCGGACAAAATCCTACTTGTCCTGTTTTTTTGTTTTTTTTTGCATAAACATTTGATACTTGCAAACACAGTTGCTAACTAAAAAAAGTAAATTGAACTTGTTTATGTTTTCTATTACATCATTGCTAAAATTTGAAATGTTAACACAAACATCCCTGTCTAAGTGATCACTGCCCAAATGAAGACCATTTTAAATTTGAATTTCAGATAGGAATGTGCAGTCAGACTCAGAGAATATCCGGTTGTTTTTAGATACAAAATAAGCTGTATTGAAAAAAATTCACATATCAATCAAGTTAATTTTGATTAACCTTAANGGCCTAAAGATACCAAAGGGAGGTAATCAGAATCTATATATTGAAGAAGAACATACAACACAATGGCCTAAAGATACCAAAGGGAGGTAATCAGAATCTATATATTGAAGAAGAACATACAACACAATGGCCAAAAGAAAAAGTATGAAAAGACAAACAGCAATCTACAAAACATACATATAAAACTAAAGCTCGAGTAACTCGAACACCACTAAAAGCCGGGGATGAACTCATGTGCTCCGGAAGGGTAGGCAGTTCCTGCTCCACTAGTGACACCCATCGTGTTAATCTAGTTACAAACCGGGTGATAAGTCGTGAACGAGGAAAGGACTGGGAAGTGTTTACGACAAGTGAAACATATTCGTGGTCATTTGTGATACAGATATTCCATAACTGTCAACTAAGTCACTAAGTCATGGTGGCGACCGTAAAACTTTCAAAGTGATGACTTCAACTTAACTAAGAGGAACCCTTGGTTCAGTAGCTTCCTTGTTGGCTTTCATCTGATTTATGACAATTATGCAACTTAGGCATATTTTGTTGAACTTCTCCTCTGAAATCACTGAAACAAATCAAACCAAATATGTTTGGGGTGGTCCCCTTATGTCTAACAGTCCCCATCATCAAAAATGGCAGCAATGACTAAAAATAGAAATTTCATTAAATGTCATAAAAAGAATCAGCTGAAATATTTCTATAAAATTAAAAACCAGGTGAACGATTACAGGCTCCTGAGAACCTCTAGTTTTCATAACATATCTGGTTAATAAAACCATTGCAATAGGTTGATAAAGACCAGGTTTGTTCTATAAAGAATTTCATGGGGACACTTTGTTTTAATTTGTTGATAGTGTTAATGGGAGTCTATATTAACAAATTCCATAAAACAGCATAGGAGAGACAGATTTATAAAAGCATAATTGCTTGTTTCTGAATCCTGTATGTAATTACTATGTTTGATGTACTGTATTTTCTGATTATTTTCGAAATAAATATTGTTTAAATTAAAGCAGCATAATGAAGCTCAGATTCAAATTGTGTCCCTTGGACTACCCTCAAACAAGTTTACCGTATTTCCAAAATTCTTATTTTTTTATTATTATTATTTTCAAAGTTATCATTTGGAGAAAACAACAATATTTGCTTGGTCATATTTATAAATACATTTAACATTTATTATACATATTGAATGATTATTATAGAAAAACATGTAGTATGTGTAATATTTATGTTATAATTCAAACAAAAATCAATATTAAATTTAGAATATTTGTTTTTCTATTTTGGTTATTTTAAGCAGGAAAACTTACACAAAGGAGATACTAAACCCAAAACAGTAAGGCTAGGATATGAAAACCTCACTTATGAGAAAGCATTGGAAATACTATCTAGAGCACTCAATGTAAAAACACTATTAGGAGAAGTAAATTTGTAGCTGTCTTTAAGTACTATAGTTCTGTCTTTCTACTGCTAAAATTAAACAATGTAGCATATTCTTATTTTGTGTGATGATTTTTTTAATGACTTAAGTGCATTTGTTTATGAAAGAAGGTGTGTCGATTTCATATGATTCTGCCGAATACACTATGAATGAATTCCATATGCCTGTTGCGGATTGTCTGCTTTTTACTTATAAAGTTAATTATTTTTCTTCTTTTCAAACAAGGCCTATTGTATTTAGCATAGATGGACTTGTGGTTTCAAGTGTTGATTACATTTGAAGTCAAATTAAAATTTAAATGTACTTTACATAATTGTTATACACCCTATATAAAGCATGCAAACTTAACATATACTTGAAAGTGCTCATGTACTCCTCATGAAAAATTATTTTCTCTTTTAAATTCATTTTCATGATCTATCCCTTATAATCAGATTTAATAAAGGAGAAAATAAAAGTTTATGTGTAATTGTAGCTAATTATTGAATTCTTTGTAGCATAGAATTATGTATTGAATTTGATTTTTCTTCAGAATCAATTTAAGCCAATAATGACTGGAATGAACTTGTGTGATGTCAATTCAAACTTCTTTCCACCAGTCATGACTTAACTTTCATTCAAGATGGTTGTTGTTGACAAAAAGTTCAAACAAAAAAGTTTATATTTATTAATTTGAAGTCAAAATCCAAAAAAAGTGTCTGAATTGATTCGGAATGAAAAATTGTCTGAATTTTAATCAAAGATTGAAAATTCATATTTTTGTTCGATTTTTGACTCATAAACTATTGCAGTGAATTATTAACAGAATGCTCTACTCTGTGTATTGTATTATTGCTAGACAAATATGTATGTTGAAAATGTGTATATGTGAAAATGTGTTAGATATTAACAAAGCTAGATGTTTTTTTTGCATGCAAGCTGTATATGCAGAACAAAAACAGATACTTGACTGATGATAATTTGTTTTTTCATTTTCAGATGGAAAACAATATTAGTTGTTTACAATTAAAATGTGTAAACTTAGTTAATGTTAGGTGATACAAATCTGTTTCTTATTCTTTAGTTTTTTTATATGTTTTATAGCAACAATGTTTGATTGAAAATAATATTATTTCATTACTCTTTAAAAAAAAAATGAATAAAAGCTTACCAATTTCTCATATTTATTTGTAAAAGTAAAATTCTTTACTTCTAAAGAAAAAAAAAATGATTTTACACCTACCCATTTAATGAAAGATGGTTTTAAGGAATTAAAAAGTTTTCTTATCTTAAAACAGTCAATACTTATTTTTACCCTCCAAAAATCCAAATGGTAATACCAAAAAGGGTTTTTGTTAGACTTAATAATGTTAAGAACAATTGTCCTTAAAGCAGTATTTCTTATCAGTCATTCCTTATTTACTTAACTAAATATTTGTCCTAAAAGTCTTCAGAGATTAGGTCATTTTCAAAATCTTTAGGCCAAGGACCTAGAAAATGCCCCAAACTGAAACCCTATGCCAGGGTTTGATATCAATTTGTTTTTGCCTTGTTTACAGAATAAAGGAAATGATATGAACAGTGTGTCTAGTAAAGGGGGAGAAATCATTTAAAAGTATCCTAGTAGATTTAATTTGAAAAAAAAAAAAAAAATTGTTCCATCTAAAGATGGTTTTATAAATAATATATCTACTCTGGTACTTACAACATCAAGTTGAAGCCAGAACATGCATACAGATAGGGATTAATATAAGTTCTAGAAACTTGTTTCCCAATCCTGTTTATTAGTTTGTATTATGTATCATATATAGTTCAATATTGTAATATAATGTTGAATTAATTAATGAAATATGTTTAAACTAGAACATGCATAATTTACTCAAATATATTTTGTTTAGAAGGAAGATTTCAATATGTGCCGTATTAAGAAAAGTTTTTATGTCTATATATTTGACAGTTATTTGCATTGCTTTCTTACATTTATGTTAGTGACTTGTGGCAGTTTGGTGGTTTTCTCCATTATACTCTGTTCTCCTCCACCAATAAAACTGACTGCCATGATATAACTGAAATATTGTTGAAAGTGGCGTTAAACACCATAACTCTAACCCCTTTCTTACATTTAGAAGATGAAGTGCCATAATTTAATTGATTATGTCTGTTTCTTTAAAAAGGAAGAGGTTCCTCCAACAGATGAGGAAATGGAACAGGAAGAGGCACTCAAGAGGAGTTTCCGTAAAGTGGCCGGAGACGACATGGAAATCGATGCCTTTGAACTTAGAGATATTCTGAATGCTGTGTTTAAAAAAGGTTTGTTCAACCAGAATTATTATTATATATTATTGCTTTTCATTTCAAATTTCTTATTACAGACACTTATACGTATCACAGACAAGAGGCAGAGTGAATTCACTTTTAACATAGGAAGTATTTTTGTAATCAATAACTTTAATATGAAATAGCCTTTTCTGTTGGATAATAAAAAGCTTTCGAAAATTGTTTTTTTAATGGAAATGTTGCATTTTATTTCATTATCGTATTATCTTTAATGCTTAATTTATATAAATTTTAATGAAATTAACCCAAGACATTGTGTTCATATACTAAATGCTTAATTGATGTTTTATTATCTAGCATTTATGCATATTTTTTTATTATTATTATTATTGTCCTATAAATCAATTGTACATTACAAAATACTTTTTTAATTCTAATACAGGATACTTCATTGGCTGATAAGAATTAAACCATTCTATAAAACCATCAATAATCTGTCACCCTGAAATTATGCAGTTTTTTTTCTTCATTGAAAAGTTGTCATTGCTGTATTAAATTAAAGGTAATGGGATGGATTTATCTGTCTTTCACCAATTGTATAGTCTCAAATTTGACCCCTTGTTATCTACAAGGTTAAGATATAAGCAGATATACAATACTATGCCCATAATGAAGTATCCCATTCATGGTATCTTATAAAACATTTTTCTTATAGATTAAGTCTGATTTAATTTGTTACTCTCTGTTCTTTTGCTCTCTTTCTTTTCATCATTGTGTTGTCTTTCCGTCTTTGATTCTGATTACCCCCCTTTGGTATCTTCAAATTCTTCTAGTGAAGCACTGGTATACATCTATAGCTCCATATACCATTATGTTTCTGACATGATATATTGTTCAAATATTGCCCCACGCCCTCATTCTTTGTAGTTATTAATATTTTCTAGAGTAGGTACCATCATATAAGTAAATAAATGTTATAAGTTATTTCTATATCATAAAGGATCAACTTAGACCATTTCTCTTCTTGATCTTACAACATTTATTTTTTATGTGATTTTTTTAGATCCAGTCATTTTAAACATTTAGATGTAATGGTAATAAGGCTATGAGCCTTTTTTACTCTCAATCGCTATAAGCTAAACAATCACTGCATGCATATCGCTTTGTTGGATAAATACTCTTAAAAATGTTTTTAATGGCATTGTATGGAAATCATACATAAATCTTAACAGCCAATTAAAACAACAGACTATTGCTGATGAGAATATGTTATTTTACATGGGAATATCAGCAGTGACAAGTAAAATAATGCTAGCTTTGTTTGATGTCCCATCACCTAGCAATAGGGAGTATAACTCCACCTTGATACACCAATAAGCATTGCGAACGTAGATTTGACAATTTTGCCATAACAGGGTGTAAATTTTTTTTTTTGTATGCAAATTTTAAAAAATTGTCTCCAATACTTCTTAAGTTCAGTACATCTGAATTTGAAACAAAAAGAAATGATGAATAGGAGTTATCAAATGTTCCCCCCCCCCCCCTATAATTTTTGTCTTCATTAAATGTGATCTCATTGCAAATGTTTTTAAAAAATATTTTGTTTATGCTTCATCACCTTTAATAGACAGTGGACAACAATATTCAAGATGCTTCCATATAAAAATAAAGATTTTCATATAAAATGACCAATTAAATATTGAATTTTTCATTGTGTGTATCATTATTATATCAACTATGTATTGTATTTATCATCCTGTAGAGGGCTACGTGGGTAAGACACAACACAATCACAATATTTTCATGGGAAGTTTTATATGCTTTTCAATATTTTTTTTATATTATATTTACTACCATTTTAGTCGAGCAATGTTACATTTTGTACAATATAAACTTGTCATCTCAATTTCCTTCTTTCAATAAATAAATGTTTCACAGTATAATTAGGAAAGCTCTCGATATCACTCTAACTAATAGCTGAGTTTATTACGGTGATGGGGAGTTTTAAAAAATGCAAAAAAACAAACAAAAAACAATTTTTTTTTTGTAATTTTTGCTGGGGACAGAGTCATTTATTCCACTGCAGGAGTTATGAATTATTTTTTTTATATATATTATGAAGAATACAAAGACGGTTTTCACTATTATCATTGATTAGGCAACCTGGGGTTAATCAACACAGATTCATGTTAAAGCAAGATTAACCTGGCTTGACCTCCTTGCTAGGAATTGAGATGACAATTCACATTGCTTCCTAGGTTTATGTGTAACATATAAATCTAGGATTTGTTCCTACAAAAATATTATTAATAACATAAAATATTTTATATTTTATATTAATGTTTTCCCTTTGCATGTTTTCCCCACCGATGTTTTTATGTAATTTATTAGGTACATATTAGTATTTGTTGATACATGTTTATAGGTATGATAAACATAGTTTATTTATATGTATGGATAAATTATTACTGTACAGGTGTATTACAGGTATACACAATAATTAACATAACATCTGTGTACTGATTGTAAGAAGAAGGTATAGTACATAAACTTTGTCATCTTATCAAACATGAGGCATACAGTCAAACCTGTATTAAGAGGACACCTTTGGGACAAAGAAAAAGTGGTCTTTTAAGACAGGTGGCCTCTTGAAAGAGGTTAATTCATATGAAATTTTCTATAGCAGCACAAGAAAAAAGTGACCTTTTAATACAGATGACTGCTTAATAGAGGTGACCGATTGGCCAGGTAGGAATGTATATTACTTGCTACATGTTCTTCTAAAACATTACATAAATTCAATGTACATGTGCATTCTAATTTTGGAAAAGCAAGCAATTCCTCTATAATGCACTCAAGCTGTTGCAGATTTGGACTCAATTGTTTGAACATTTTAATGGCCCATTTACCAATCAAATGACAGCATTTTATAATTAGCAATTCTTAAAACTGCCATTAACTTTGATACAATTGATTCATGTACTGCAATGTTCTTTTTTAAAATTTAATTTAATTTTTTTAAATCAACAAAAAGAGATCTAAAAGCAAAATTGTTGATATCACTTCTGTAAAAAAAGAAGAAAGTTTGTCAAAAGGTCAATTTGTTGGCAAGTTCAAGGTGACAAAGTTTATGATATATATCCTTATTTCTTCAGTATACACCACAGATTATGCATGCAAGTATATATTGGATTTAATTTCTTCAGTATACACCACCGATTATGCATGCAAGTATATATTGGATTTATTGAAAGATATATAACTGAAGATCAGTAGAAATTTTTTTTAAATTAAAATATTGTTTGGGCTTATTTAACACTTATTTAATATATATGTGTGGTAGTAATATTAATGCATGAAATTTGAAGCTTCTACCAAGTACCTCAAAAAGAATGAAATCAGTACCTATCACCACTAAAGTTGTGAGTTCGAACCCCGTTCATGACGAGGGGAACTCGATACAACATCATGTGATTAAGTTTGTCAGTGACTTGCGACAGGTCATTGGTTTTCTCCGGGTACTCAGGTTTCCTCCACCAATAAAACTGACCGCCACGATATAGCTGAAATATTGTTGAAAGTGCAGTTAAACACCATAAAACAAACCAAAACCATCAAAAAAGAAGGATACTAAAAAATATAAATTTTGTGGATATTGATAAGTACCATATAAAATTAGGGGGGGGGGAAATATTAGGGAAAAATAATTATTATTTTCAAACCTTATAGTAAAAAAAAACTTACAATTTTATACTCGTACTGGAAAAAAAACCAGTCAGAATATACTAAAAATAAGATCAAAACTTTTATGACCAAAATGCAGGTCTGTATAAATAATTTCAAACAGTGGATTATTTTATTTTTAGTAAAGTTGTGTCAAATTTGTTTTCACAGATTTACATAATAGTAGTGGTATGTAACATAAGAAGTCCTACAGCATGGTGTGACAATTTCTTAAGAAAAAACAAAAAATATATTCCTTCTTCTTTGTCATGTGCAAATTGCCTTTTCCATGCATACATGTGTATAATAACCTCTTCTATTCTTTTAAAGAATGACTTATTTCATTGTCATGAACTGGAGAAAGGTTTTTAATATGGAGTGTTAATATGAAAATTGAAAATAATTTAAATGATATCAATGTGTACATTTAGTAGTTGCATTAGTAGTGGCCTACACCTGTTCATTCTAACAACATCAGAATGTTATGTGAGATGTTTACTAAGAATTAAATTTAGTCCTTTTCACCTGGTAATACAAATGATCACCAGCCATTCAAATAATCAATCATAATCGATAATTAGAAATTCTATGAATTGATGTTGGTTATTCAGTGCCATTAAATCTGTTGGTTTTTTTTTTCACGAGAAATGCAACTTGTGTATTACATTAGAAAATATAACATTAATAATGAAAGGATTATAAACATTAGCAGTCAACAAAATAACCAACAACTAGAACCAAGGTCCGTGCAAAACATCAAACTTTGCAGCAAAAAATGACAATGGCAATGATCAATGTAAATCTACTTCCTGGTTAAGGACAGACACACAAGGCAATCATCAATGTAAATCTACTTCCTGGTTGACAGGCACACAAATATAGAATGGTTTATCATCTACATGTTACATTGTTACTTCTATGGCTTGCTATAGCTTACTTTGTGAACTGAATGAAAAATTTGAAGTGAAATGTGTGCAAATATTGTGTGATTTTTTTGCATGAGATGGCTTCATGGCTTTTGCTTAAAAGAAAAAATGTAAAACTTAGAAACATATATTCAAGCTCTGTGTTTAATTATTGAAAGCTAAAGGAAAATGATATATATTATATTTAAAAATAGAAATTTTTGCAAGTAAGTCATTAACAAAAAAAAGTCTTGTTTGGTTTGTCTGCATGAAAATGTAGAAAGCATGATGAGATGTCATTGAAATAATATTATTATATTGGTTATATAGAACTTAATATACCAAAAAGTTTCTTCATTAGATTTTGTAAATTTATGATATATGTAACCTATTTTTTGGACTGGTGAGTTTATATATATGGACTAAATTTCCAATTGGAATAGCCTCAATAGGGAATGGAATCTCTTTTAGATTAAAAATTCTAGACCTCTAGTTCAAAAGATTTGGTTCTTAGGAATGCAGTTTAAAAAGCAATATACTGATTTGGTTTTATTTGCTTTGTTTCAGAATTTAACTTTGATGGATTTGGTGTGGATGCTTGTCGCAGTATGGTAGCCATGCATGATGTATCCTTTTACATATTTTTGTTTTATGTTATTTATGTCAATAAGTACATTATTTACCAAATGCCTAAAGAGAGTATCCATATTTCATGACTGACTCCACCTGACACATTTATTAAATTGATTTCCAAGTTTGGTAGAGTAATTTGTGGTTTACGCTACTTTCATCAATATTTTAGCTATATTCTGTCTGCAATTTTTCTTCTTTTTTCTGAGTGGAGGTAATCATAATACTCAAACAAAACCAGAGTTGTATCAAGTAAACATTACGAGTCATCAGAAAGTGTGAATCAAAGACATAGCTTAAGGGGGTAGCATACTTTACAGGGAGATAACTCTTTAAAATCAGTTGAGCATTTTGATCACATGATGTTTGTATGCAGATTTCAAGCATCTCGGTGATCAAAACCACAGAGAGAAAAGCTGCTATGTGGCTAGTGAATTTATAGCTCTGAGTCTGTTGGTTGGAATTTGTTAAAATTTTGATATTTATTACAGTGGATATATTCAAACACACTGCCAAAAAAATAAGAAAATTAAACGAACAGATCAAATTTTACCTGAAGTGTATGGTACCACCTTAAATGTGATAGGCACCGACAGGTAAATATAAATAAATCTACCACACACCATGATGTTATCACATTACACTAATGTGAAAGAAAAAGTAGACATCATTAGTAGTTTGTAGCTGGATCATCTTGTAGTCCACATAGAATAAGGTTTTATAGTAAATTCATATGATGCTTTTTCTTTTCACAATAATATAAGTTTTTTGTTAGTATAATAGAAACTGCACCAGTTGTGTAAATTTTTGCATGCTTTACTCAAGTGTAGTATTTGGGGCTTCTTCACTAAAGCACGCAGCATTAACTAGCTAGAGCAAAGACTGCTTGATTCAGAATTAGGATAATGTGTCAGAGTCATATCATTTCTACCTGCAGAAAGATATTTCAGTGATCGTACCCTATAAAAATCCAATTAAACTTGTTCTCCTTATGAAAAATTGTGCACTTGGCATTAAACTAGAATCACCCACTCACTAGTTTAATAAAAATGAAACATTGATGTCCTTAACCGATTACAGGGAGATTTGTCTGGTAAACTAGGATTTGATGAATTCAAGGTGTTATGGAAAGATCTCAGAAAATGGAAGGTAAATATTTTATACTACACGGAAGAGAATATATTCAGCAAATAAGTTAAAAAATTAGTCTTGCACGCAAACTAGTTTGTTTGATATGATTTAAAGAGTTTGAATTTATTACTTGCAAAATCTTTGCAATCTGTTGTACTGTAGGAAAGGCTGGTTTGAAAAAAAAACACTGTTAGCATTTACATTAGCCGTAGCCATCTTGAGTTGTAGTAGATCGTGGGTTCGAGCCCATATCGGGTCAAACCAAAGACTATGAAATTGGTATTTGTTGCTTCTCCACTAAGCACACAGCATTAAGGAGAAAGAGCAATGGCTGGTTGGCTTGGAATGGGGTAATGCGTCCGAATGAGGATACATGTCTATCTACGGACTGTTGTTTCAGTGAAATAGCACTATAAAAATCCAACTGAGCGTGTTGGTCTAGTACATTTAAGAGGACTTCATCATCGTCTCATTGAAAATTAACTTGTTCTCGCCATGATATAGCTGAAAAATTGCTGAGTTGGCGTGAAAACAGCAATCACTCACTCATAAGTTTGACCTATGTTTTTTTTTTCAGATTTAAAATCTTGGAAGACTATTTTGTATGCTTCAAGCAAGATCATACAAGAATATTTTCATATTTCAAGCATGTTCTTTTTTACATTTATTTACCATCAAGATATCACACATTAGTATGTTTACTATGGTAAAGCAAAATTGACACCTAATATTTATTTATTTATATATTTGTAGGGTGTATTTAAAACATATGACAAAGACAACAGTGGAAAACTCAACTCATATGAACTCAGGTCTGCTCTGAATGCCAGTGGTAAGTATGAGAAACAAGCATCAATGAGATACCTTGATATCCATAAACATATTTAGTGTAATTTCGGAACTACAGTAAAAACTGGCTTAAACAGAGACCCGAATAAGACAGAATCGTGTATAAACCAAACTATAAATAAAGTCTCATTGTAAAAAATATTTCTAAATTAAATCTGTATAAACCAAAAACCTGTCTATTCTGAACTTTTAAGGAGGTTTGATTTAGACATATTTCACTTTATAAGTCTCTTTAGGCTATATATAGGTCTAAATATATTTTCACCATAGTCTTCTAAGAAGTTTTGGATTATCTTTCCCCGAGTGCTCGAAATTCCATCTATTCTTGATTAAATTGTAGGGTAAGATATGTTTAATTTCACATGTACCGTAAGTAAAAGTTATTTAGATCTCTTATATTGACATGTCGGTGGTTTTCTTCGGGTCCTCCGGTTTCCTCCAACAATAAAACTGACCACCATGATATAGCTGAAATATTGTTAAAAGTTGAAAGTGGTGTTAAACACCATCTTATTTTGACCACAGGAAAAACATATTTCTGACTTAAATAATATATTTTCACCATTGTCTTGTAATGGTAAAAGTAGCTTTTTATGTAATTAAGTCTTTATCTGCAATCTGTAAATATATGCTAAGATATTAAACTCTTTGTTATGTTACAACACCAAACCCTATTTTGTCTGTGCTAGAGATAATTCATGGTTGAAAATAAGAGTTATATAGTAAGGCCATACAAAGTTAATTTCTTGGTTCTCAGGCCCGCCCGCATCTGGAAATTC
>MJUT01016238.1:261495-271719 GCA_002080005.1 Gigantidas platifrons | reverse complement strand
ACATATGCAGAGTACACTTGTTTTCACAGTATTCATGTTTCCTCCAGGAATATATGCAGAGTACACTTGTTTTCACAGTATTCACATTTCCTCCAGGAATATCTGCAGAGTACACTTGTTTTCACATTATTCATGTTTCCTCCAGGAACATATGCAGAGTACACTTGTTTTCACAGTATTCATGTTTCCTCCACAAGTAAAAATGACCACACAACATAACTAAAAATATTGTTAAATGTGGCAGAAATATTCAATCTATTATTTTGATTCAAACATCAAACTTGTAGAGGAGAGCTGTAACCGGACCATATTGTAGTTTTATATTTCAACTTCCACATTTTGCTTTGGTGTTTTGTTGTGGTTAACTTGTTCCCAGAGAATTGTACATTTTTTTAGCTTTCCAATATTTTGTGGATGAGGGTTATTGCAATAACCCTCGGGCGCACTATAGTTTACGTTTGTATTTATATCTAGATACAACTTTATGTGATAAAGCTTGTTATCAGCTGCGACAGGTCGATGAATTTCTCGGCATAATCCAATTTCCCTCACTAAAAAAAACGGACCGCAATCATCATAACTGAAATAATGTTGAAAGTAGCATTAAGCATGGATACTCCCATTACCCAATGATATTACAATATTGTTATGGTCAGAAATTGAAGATAGCATTAACACAAGTTAACCTTTTTAACTTATTTATGTCATAATAACAAACCTTATTTTGTTCATCTTCCTTAGACATAAGTAATGTATACTACTTAGGCCCTTTATTTTTGTTTTGTTGTTGTTATTGTTTCTTTTTTAGCTCCTAAAACTTTTCAGATTATTTAGCATTCCGATTCTTTAAACTGTGATCGTACCTAATGGAGGTTATTCCAGAAACGCTCCCTATGCACAAAATTAGATATCTACTCAAAACTTCAAAACAATTGGGTTTATGATTGTTGCTTAGCATTCAGACTGAACGCATGTTACTGCGACGCTGTTTAAATAAACTTAGTTTCTGATTTAATGTGGTTGTTATTAGTTTTTATGATGCCATATCTACATAATCTTTATATCATAATAAACCGTAGGATATGAGGAATCATTTTCCGACAATATTTATGAAATATATTGATATTTATTCTGTCGTATCCCACCACGGAATCCCCCTTCCGTCTTAAAAACGTCCCGTCAGATGTAACATTTCTGTTACAAATTGATAAGATTTTCGGGAATTTCACGAAAACGCATTCACGGAAATCGCACCAAATCTGCTAAGAAAGTAAACGTCAAAATTCTTCCAACTTAATGTCTCGATGGCCGTTTTCTGTTGAGGTTTTTTTGTTTTTATCCGCATGTATTTAAGTCCATTCAATGTATCAGATACTGAACTGAAATGCTGATCACCAACTTTAAAGGCTCTTCCCGATAAATTTAGGTGAAGTTGAGTAAATATTTGCTCACTGTTATGCAGATCTATATTGTAAAAAATAATACAAGAAATTTTGAAGATGACTTTTGAAAGATAAAGAAATATTGACCGAAATACGCAGTCTGAATGAAATGTCCACTTCTTAATTTTACTAAAAAAAACAACGTCGCTTGGAATTTTAACGATTTATAACGCAGCACACAAATAAATCATCGAAATTTGTATGTGCTATACATTTAGTTCTATTCAAAGGCTACTATTAATACCAATCATGAGTATATTAAAAATTAAAGCAAACACGAACAGAATAAAAGGCCAAGTCTGAATGGATTGTCCACTTCATCAATTTCGACGTCAAATGCGTTTTCAAGACTTTTGTGAATTTTGCGCCTGTTAGCGTCGACAACGTCAATGGTTTTTCCGTTGCTTGTACCAGGAATCTGATCACATTTGTCAAAACATATGGTCAATTAAAAGAAGAAAACTTGGAAAATCAAATAACGGAACCACAGTACCTTTAGATCTAAAAATGACAAAATTGTAATATTCTTTTTAAATACCGAAAATACGACAAACTTTCTATTTAAAACCAAAGATAACAATATTATTTCGACTATCTCACGGAGAATTTTAATGTATTAAAATACTTATTTATATGTGCTTCGGTTGTTTACGTGGTTCCTACTTTTTACAAAATTTTATCACTCAAGTACCACTTGTGAAGCAGGTACAACATTTGGTTTAAAGCGTCACAACGTTGAAAACGTCGCTTTTTAGCGTTACGTTACGTTACGTTACGCAACATCTTGCGTTCAGTCTCAGTGATCAAATTGTCAGCCATGTCAAGTTCGATTTCTGTGAGACGGTGAGGATATCCGCTTTGAACTAAAACAACATGTCTTTTGTTAGACAAGTACACTAACCATTGCACCACAATTACGCCACTGATGTGGTTACATAAAATTTAAAAATGCCGCATATACAGTTTTGTTATCTGTTATTGGTAGAGTTGACTTTAATTGTTCTTATCATAAGATTGTTAGAAAGCCTGAGCAATGTCTTAGATATAATGCAAAATATTGCATATAACTTGGAATTAGTTTAGCAACAATATCTTGAAGGAATATGCTGTGACAAATAGAGTTGTCTCTCTTTGAATAAGTATTTTTCGACCCTTTAAATTTTTTTCAACTTCCATTTGAAGCACTGAACCATCCGTCCAGAGGACTATACCAGCACGACGTGATTTATTACCATTGTTTGTAAACTTGTTCTTGTCACGTATAAAGGTGATATACTACCCGATTGACGTTAAACGACAATCAATCAATCACCCCAAACTAAACAAATAGGTGGGTATATGTGTTCAAATTTAGTGTGTACAACGCCGTTCTGATATATTGATACAGAAACGATATGTTTTCCAACATTCACAACAAATATGTCATTTTATTTCAGAAAGTGGTATCAATAAGGAAGCAGTATACGTTGTTATTTTGCTATAGCAAATAACTAAACAAATTGTCAGTCTGTTATATTGCCTATGGGATGAATCATAGTTGTCCACCGGGAAAAAGGGGATGTAACGAGTCGGCAGTATCCATGACAGTCTGGCAATGTGAGCGAGCCGGCAGTAGCCATAACAGTCTGGCAATATGAACGAGCCGGCAGTAGCCATGGCAGTCTGGCAATGTGATTGACCGTGCACTATTATGGCGTTCTGCATTGCATTTCATTCGTTTGATTTTTGATATAATTGATAGGGTGGGAAATTTTGCCCTGCAATTGAGCAACAACGAACATTCGCTACACAATATTGTTTAAATTTATTTATTATCAATAAAATTGGAAAACAAATATCACACTGTTGGGGTAGTTCCAGATTTAATCGTAATATAGCAGAAAGTGGCAAAATCGATACCCTAACACATATGCATGACCGCTCACTTCCCTGGTTTGTAACAGGCACTTCAATAAAGTCTTATTGGCCCATATACCTTAATAAATGTTTTTATTGGTTTCGACCAAAGATATAGCAAAAATATATCTGTATTTTCAGTGGGATTCATGATGTCGAAGTATTTTGAAGATCATTGTTTTTCTTTCTGTTCTTTTTCCTTTGATCATTGTATTCTCAGTTTTTTAATTTACGGTTTCTCATTACGCATTTGGTATCTTACAACTTTTTTTGTAAAGAAATATTGTTTACTGACTTTTTAGTAAAGTAATATTGTTTACTGACTTTTTAGTAAAGTAATATTGTTTACTGACTTTTTAGTAAAGTAATATTGTTTACTGACTTTTTAGTAAAGTAATATATCAAGTTAAAGCTGCTGCAATAATGCAGCAACTTCTGATTAAAACAAACATTAAAATTCAACAAGAGAGGGGCTAGTAAATCTCTCATGAATACAAAATAAGTTTTGAAACAAAGAATATGTCATAATTATTCACGTTTGTGGATAATAAAAATGCTTTCAACTGCTGTATAGATCTCAAATATGCACTGATTTTACTATAGTGCTTCAAGTTTGTTCAGTTGACCTTTAGAAAAATATCAACTTTACTGTATCACATACCCCTCATACGATACTCGTATATTCCCCCTTGATTCGTTTTTGCCTAACAACAGAAAATTGTTCCATTTAGCATTGTTTTGCATCTGGTGCACTCCTGATTTATTGTTATCAATCCAGATGGACTGTAAACCACAGCAGGAACTTAAACATTTCTAACTTGACAGGTCTAAGCTTCAGTGATACTTCCAGGTCCATGAGAGATTTGACACTATATGATAGTCAAACAGCTGGACGTCCAAGATAATTGTGTTTACCTATCTTCTTTAATCTCTAAAGATAATGCCTTAAGTCAATTTTAAACAAATTTGTTGTATCCCACCAAGTTCATTAAACAACAATTGTGAACTCTTGAGATTATTATTTTGATTGTTGATAAACTTCGTTCCCTAGTGGTAATCCTAATCTGCTGATTTTGCTTTCAAATGTTCAAAATATGGCTCCTTTAATGAGAAACTTCTAGAAAGAGACGAACACGCTTATCAATTATGCAAGTGCATTAGTATATTTATTGATGAAAAATTAGTTAGTGAATAATTGTGGCGCTACATGCAGATCCTCAGTTATTTCGACAATAGCCGTTGCATTTCATATACACTCTTAGTTATTGTCACAATTGCTACAATAACCATGGACTGCATACATACCCCTTATTTCCAGGGAAAGGAATTCCCTCGGTGAATTGTGTTAGGTTTTTAGGCTTGGGTTATTGTTTGGATAGTAGATTATGGTTAGGGTTACTGTTTCCTAAGTGAATTTCTCAAGGCAAAAATCTGCCCCCTACAGTACATGCAGAATTAACAATGATGCTATAAGGATTGCGTCATTGGCTTTAGTGTTTCATATATACTCCTATTATTGACATGAGTGTGAGAAGACAATTGATGTTACGTACATGCCATCTATTTAAACATGATCGTGGCTATAACTATGGTGTTACTTACAGAACTCATTTATTGACATAGCTTTGACAGTAACCGTGGCTCTTCATACAAACAGAGGCCTATGTTTTTGTGATATCAAGGCGCGCTTGTCAATGTTGTATGTATGTACATATTAACAAAGAAATTGTTTACTCAGAAGCATTGGGTCTGGCAAATTACAAACCCGTAAGTCATAAGACTGAAATTATTTTCTATATTTTAATATTACTTTCATAAAAATAAAGATGCTCATATTTCGCTAGATTGCATATTTGCACATAAAACCGAATACCTGGCACCTTTATACGAAATCAAAGATTCAGAAATATGAACAATTTAATGAAGGGAATTGAATAATGGAACTAAGGATAGTTCTTTCGAATAGAAATTGCAAAATAAAAAAATAATAATAATAAATAACCAATGAAACATACCATACAAAAGCTTACATAATCTTTTAATTTGATACGTGATTTTGTTCTACATCAATGATCAAATTGATCATTAAGAAATCATATTACTTTTATATTTGTACTTTCCAACTATCTATGTTCATGATATTATAATATCAATAAATGGTTCTTTCACTTCTGTAAAATGGTATCAACATGTATTGACAACGTGTAAAAAATCTTCCAGTAAAATGAAATATTTGAATGCGATGGTTCCGGAACAGCCTACTATTTGCAGGTCTTTCCAATCATGCTTCTTCTGTAGGAGTGTATGATAAGTCTCTTCTAATTAAGACTACGAGATTTATGACTCTTCTATCGGTAAAACAACCTCCAGTTTGTGATGCCTTTTCTACAGTAGCTAAGGATCCCACCTTTCTCGGTCATCGTGGGCTTATTCGGAGAACTTACTAGTACTCTCTTGTGCCTTCAGTTGTCTGGGTACTGTTGCATTGTTATATCAGCAAGTGGCACCATGCTATACCTACACATACAGATAAATATGGAGATGATCTATCTGAAATTAAACCTCTACTTCTGTGTGTATGCTATGGGATCTTCTCAATTACTTCTTATAGGCACTGTCAGGAATTTCACTCTTTATAAAAGGTCGGACATTCTATAGAAAGAGACTGAACCATTCTGTATTTCGACTTCGCCTTCTAGTTGACATTTTGGCCAAGACTATATCATCTTAGATATTTTTATCGATTCTTCTTACTTTTGATTCTTCGGGGGAACAATTAATCCGCCACTCAATTTAAGCTCGTGGGTTTTTACTGGTAATAGACACTAACCACATAGGTAGAACTACCATAAGATGGCAGTTACGAACGACGGACGGTAGTTTTAAAATTTAATGATCTAAATTTATTGTTAAATCTAAAAAGTATATATATAAAAAAAAACATAACACAAAAATTGTCATGTCTAAACATAGATATTGAAATATTTATTTTTATTGATGTCATATATTCTTTTTATCTGGTGATTTTTTTCTTCAAAACTCATTGTTTGATCGGATTCATGCACGGAATATTGATATTTGTACAAGACTTATTTAACAGTTATTCAGTTACTTTATTTTTAAAAATATTTTATGCGACAAATATTCTGCAAATGACAATGTTTTTACAATATGTTTACAGATGTTGAGAATCTACTCGTCTCCCAGCATCATATTTTGTCCTTTGATATATTATATTAATGTTATAAAGACAGAGGGGAAACTGGTATTCTATTTCATCTTTGATCCGAGGAACAAAACTGAACATGAACTGTAACATGTTCCAGACAACACACGAGAATGTCTTTTTAAATGAGGACTTGATTTGTTCCGATCTCGACATTAATTGAGAACAAAGGGTAAAACAATATATTATCTGGTTTGCAATAACACGACGGGTGCCACTGGTAGAGTAGGAACTGTTTTCCCTTTCGAGGCAACGTGAGTGCACCACCGGTTTTTAGTGGGGTTCGTGTTACTCGATCTTTAGTTTTCTGTGCAGTGTATTGTAAATCGTCGTTTGTCCTTTTGTACTTTTCCTTTTGGCCATTTTCTTCTCTATCCTTCTTCGATTTACAGATTCTGATTACCCTTTGATATCTTCAAACTCTTCCTGTCGCATCATTGCTACGTACACTTCTGGGAAACCTCAAAGTACACGTAACAAACTCTTCCTGTCTCATCATTGCTACGTACACTTCTGGGAAACCTCAAAGTACACGTAGCAAACTCTTCCTGTCGCATCATCGCTACGTACACTTCTGGGAAACCTCAAAGTACACGTAACAAACTCTTCCTGTCTCATCATTGCTACGTACACTTCTGGGAAACCTCAAAGTACACGTAACAAACTCTTTCTGTCGCATCATTGCTACGTACACTTCTGGGAAACCTCAAAGAACACGTAACAAACTCTTTCTGTCTCATCATTGCTACGTACTCTTCTGGGAAACCTCAAAGTACACGTAACAAACTCTTTCTGTCGCATCATTGCTACGTACTCTTCTGGGAAACCTCAAAGTACACGTAACAAACTCTTTCTGTCGCATCATTGCTACGTACACTTCTGGGAAACCTCAAAGTACACGTAACAAACTCTTCCTGTCGCATCATTGCTACGTACACTTCTGGGAAACCTCAAAGTACACGTAACAAACTCTTTCTGTCGCATCATTGCTACGTACACTTCTGGGAAACCTCAAAGTACACGTAACAAACTCTTCCTGTCGCATCATTGCTACGTACTCTTCTGGGAAACCTCAAAGTACACGTAGCAAACTCTTCCTGTCTCATCATTGCTACGTACACTTCTGGGAAACCTCAAAGTACACGTAACAAACTCTTCCTGTCTCATCATTGCTACGTACACTTCTGGGAAACCTCAAAGTACACGTAACAAACTCTTCCTGTCGCATCATTGCTACGTACTCTTCTGGTAAACCTCAAAGTACACGTAACAAACTCTTCCTGTCGCATCATTGCTACGTACTCTTCTGGGAAACCTCAAAGTACACGTAACAAACTCTTCCTGTCGCATCATTGCTACGTACTCTTCTGGGAAATCTCAAAGTACACATAAATGAAAACCAAAAAAGTCAATGTCAAGAACATGTTAACGATATCAAAGGGGTAATCGAAGAAGGACAGGCAATACAATATAGATTTAGGCATCTGATTGAAACAACAATTGTATGGGGGTAAATTGGTTAGTGGGAATAGCTCTAAATCCCTCTCTTTATAACAAAATATGTAGCTGTCAAACAAATATATGCCTCGAAAAACTTTTTAAATTATTGGAATTTTCACTCATTCTACATTCAGCGTACCTGATGAAGGTTATTCCAAAAACATGTCGTGGACACTTTTAGGATATATACATTTTTATTAATAAAAAAAACCCAAAAAAACAATAAGAACAAATTTGCATAGATTTTCAGCACTTTCCTTCACTAAACTTGCGACAACATAAACATGGATTGTAAAAATCATGGTCAGTGAATTCTCGTCTTCAAGCTGAAGAGGTATTGGCCTAATCTCTTGGCTACAGACCATTACCCATTACCCTAACGATAAAATATCGTTATTAGTAAGATTTGTCTGGCAAACAGGAAGCAAGATTTATTAATTTACAAGTCTGATTCTTAATCACTTTAATTTTGAAACATTTTGGCAATTACTTATCCTTTATTTTGTATTTCCTTTTCCTTTATATATAGCAAAGCAGCCAACTATATTTTGATGTTGTCCATTCTTTTCATTTCTACATAGCAGAGCAGACGACAGCTATATTTGTATTTTGTCTTTTCTTTTTATTTATGTGTAGCAAACTTAGCAAAGCAGACAACTATATTTTGTTAAGTCAGTCGATTATTGCAATAACCATAAAACCCATAAAACTTTTGATTTTTTTCCACATAATTCAATAATCTCAAATTTCTTGTTTAAATCGTGAAAGTTACCTGAAATCACATGAAATTTGATTGAAGTGTCCATCAACTGATTAGCACTACCATGTAATACTGGAAGATAAGCACAGACTTATAATTAAATGGAAGCAACAATAAGCAGATATCATGGCGTTATCGTGTTTCATTTTACTCAATATTTATTATTCTAACAAAATTAATGATGAATCTTTCAATAAATCTTAATAAATCGACCTGAATTTATTCTGTGAACGATGAAATGAAAAACTTGGAAAAAGGTTAATTAATGATGGCATTAGTGAATGTAATTGTTGGAATATAGAATCTCCGGGTTACAGAATACAATGCGACATTAAATTTATTGTGAAAAAAAAATAATCTTCTACTACATGCCTTATGATTAAAGTTAAAGCTTTTTTCTAACATGGAGAACTTAAACAGCAAGATATTAAAAAATAAGAGTAATGTTATAAGGCGCAATATCAAAAGATCAAAATACCAGTCGTAAGAAATATCATCATAATAATGTCAGAGATAACAAAAAACTCTGATCCTAACAGTAAAGCATGACTTAACACCATATTATTATAATAAAATACAATTTATAATGGAATAGGTTGAATTTTAAACCACACAGTTATTGAATGTTATTGGGGTTTTTCAGATACAAGGTTCATCACTAACAATGTTGTCAAAAACAGGCTTAATTTCTTTTGTTAATTGTTTCTTTTTACGAAAGACTTAATTATCACCAGTCCAAGACGAATTAAGCCTAATAGTATAAAATAATTACACACAAACCTTAGTTTTTATTAACACCTGCAACTCGTATAATTACATTTTTTAGCATATTTTATTTTTATTTGCATGATCATGTTATATTTGTGTTATTTTTCAAATTACTTTAAAGAAATTTAATGGTAAATAATACAAAAATGGATACAGAATTGTAGAATATAAGTACTATGTTTTTCTCTAAAGCTGAATATATTTAAAACGATATACGAAGAAGCATCACCAGGTAGAAAGAACTCTGGTGTTTCTTATTTGGTTTCCGATACTACCAATTTATCTTTTATAATCTAGACAAAGTCATTATTAATACGTTTCATTACATAATTCGGCAAAATATACAAAAGCGTTGTTAGAGAGTTCAAGATAATTTCTTCAGTGTGGAAAAAGGTCTGGAAAAAAATTGTGGTGTTATTATTCTTGCTAATGATAGTAAAAGTTTTGACAATGTGGTTAAGAAAACCTTGAAGAAACCAAAGGGGCACCCAGAAGCTGTAAATCGAAGAACAGACAACACAATGGCCAAAGTAAAGAAGACAAAAGAACAGACAACACAATGGCCAAAGTAAAGAAGACAAAAGAACAGACAACACAATGGCCAAAGTAAAGAAGACAAAAGAACAGACAAC
>MJUT01016238.1:228024-258589 GCA_002080005.1 Gigantidas platifrons | reverse complement strand
GCCTGGATTGTATCTGCTTGACAAAACTAAAGGAATTTCCTTGTTTTGTTTTTATTAAATAAGATCTAATCTATTCTTAGTTTATAAATGTATAATGCCTCGTTTATACATCTCATTATTTCATTCTCCTTGTAACCCCGTTTGATTAAGTTAAATTTGAACTGTGTAATCATGTGCTGTAAATCATCCTGATTGTAAGTGTTTCTTATGTATCTAATGACCTCACCCTTTATCGTGTTTATGAAAACCAAAAGACATGTCGATTATGACAGCTGTTTCGATGCAGATAAAGAAATGAGTTTGTTCCCTTAAAATATGTTTTCATATCCAATATGCTATCATTAAAAAATATTTTCCCTTTGTAGATATCTACATCAAGTTTTGTGATAGCAATTTGTGAAATTGCATGCGTAAATTAAAACAAAAAACGGTGATGATTGTTAGCCATGTTAAAAAATCAGGGATATGTCATCGCTGTATCTGCCGTAGAAAAATGTTTTTCTATTTTTTTTAATTTTTTATTTTGAAATTAGCTTTGTCAAAATCATCATAGGCTATTCTGACAGCAGATAATATTTCATTAATTGGACAGTTTGTAAATATTTGGCTTTAAATGTCAAAGCTGCATAACCAACAATCAGCAGGTGGCTTTATATTTTCAATTTTGTGGATGAAATCAGCCGTATCGGCATGAAAGTGAAACTGAGAGTTCACTTTCTTCCGACTCCGAAAGCCATGGTGATGTCTGTGAGTCGTTAAGTTCCATTTATTATTGTCAAATCTGTATTTTCTTGCTTCCACGCTTCTTTGTTTATCAGAACTGGTAGAAGGAGTGACGTCACACACTGTTTATGGTAATCTCCGTGGATTGTCGTAATTGAGATCGGAAGTACTCGTAGACAGGTGAAAATAAAACTTTCAAAGTACGAATTAAGTATGCAAACGTGCATATTTTTTAATCGCGTTTTTTGCATTGTGCTATGCATTTACCAATCTATTAAAACGTTATCTTTAAAGATTTTTTTACAAATTTCATTGGTATGGCCCTTTAATTTCACGTTTCACTATACAGATGATTTCCTTTCACTAAGTAATTCTTTGTTTGCTGAATATGTTGATCGCATCTATCCCAATGAGTTTGGAATAAAGGATATCACAGATACAGCTATGTTTGTGCTTCATTCCTAGACATGCATCTAGAAATGGACAGGATGTAACGTGAGTGTCGCCGCGTACATACTTCTAAAGAGATTTCTGATGCCAAACAAAACGACACATTGATGTATAATATGACCGACATATTGAACTCAATTTATTTTTATTAAGTTTTAATATCTGATTCTATGTTTAGCTATTTTAAGTGTTAACATGTTATATCATAACCGAATGCATAAAAGATAAAATATGTATACTTTGTTGATAGTGTCTTTACCTACTTTTGTTTAAATCGGGCACTTGTTTATTTTCTATTTTTGTAACGTGTATTTTAACGGCGTAATATAGTTCCAAAAAACAAATATAATTTTAGATTATTTTTTATTATCAAACAAATATTCGATTTGTTTGTATATATTTTTTAAAGGCAGGAAATATACCCCAATTAACCCGAATAAATAACAAGGCATGTTTACAAGCTATACAATACAGGAAAGGAATATCACGATCGACGGAAATGGCATGTAAATGTTTAGAAATTGAAACCCGAATAATATAATCTTATTTCACAGAATAGGGGAGAAGTACGTCCGTTCTCCCTTCTAAATATAGAAAGTTTAAAGTTTAAATAGGATCGTCTTTTAAGATAATGACAATCTTCACTCTGTTTACTTTGAAGATAAACTAATATTGAACGAACTCAACAAATATTATTCAGTTATACTATGATTATATTATCATAATTTAAGATTAATTATAGGATTTTTAACCACCGGTGTCACACTGTTTACAGGACACTGTCATATTTCTACCATATCTGGAAAAGATTTTTTTTACAAAATAGTTTGTATTTTCATGAGATTGAATTGGGTCTTCAATCAAAAAATTGATCTTTCACATATTTTTTGTCTATTCTGAATAGTTTTAATATTTTGTATTTATTAATCCATTTTGAACGCCTAGCCAGCTATTGCTGAAATAGAAGATGTGAAATTCCAATTGTTTTGATATAAGATCTAGCGGTAAATCTTTATATTAAAAGTTCAAAATGTGGTATCATATTCAGGGTATATTATATTTTTCAAATCCGTTTATGCAGCAAAAACAAGTACTATATTTTCGTAAGGAAACAAGGCATTACACCCATACAACTAGTTTAATCCTGTCACTTTTTTTCTAATTGAAGTACCTGTTAGGAGTAAGAAATTGAGCAGTAATGTATATCTGAATTTGTGAAATAAATTTTGCTTATTTCTACGATTTTTCTGATTGGATCGGAGAACTGTCCTGACAGTTTAGTATTGTATGCTTTCTATTTCATTAAAATGTAAAGAAAGCGAATCTTACAAAGTGCTAATTTAAAAACATCATGATCGTGGTTTTTCTCAGTAAAAAAAATTACGCAGCAAAAATATGCGCTATATTTCACAGATTAACATTTCTACAGAAATCAGAAATCAGAAATCAGAAATATTTTATTGATTTGAAATCCATAACTAGAATTGTTACCAAAAACAATACATAATATATAAACATTTGACATTAAAGTATACATATAAACTACCACACACATCCCCTCATAAATAATAATTCTTGTAGTTATACTAGAACTGAGAAGGTGGCACCACAAATACAAGTCCAAAATACACTGTATGCACAGTTACAATAATTACCACATCATTTCCATTCTACATGAATTGTATAAACGACAGAAATCTTCTCTGTTCGAATGTATTTCAAATGAGTTATTTTCATCCGTAAAAGTGTGGTTGACATTTTCTTCCGTAAAGTAGTATGTATGTTATATTTCTCAGTTGACAAATTGAAAATTTCAAACTGAATCTATAACATCTTATAACATGTACAAGAATTGTTATGCATGCATTTATGTAATATACTAAGCCTAATGAATGCTTTTTAAATTACTTTAACGGATTTGATTTTCATTGTAGATGTTTATACATCATACAAAAAAGACAAAACAACCCTAGCTGCACATGTTTTAAACATTTCAATTACTCGTACTCAAAACAATATGCAAGTCAGTTCGATTAGATAGTTTTGAGATTTATAATGTCACAAGTATAGACAAATGACGTTTAATTACTAGTATATATTCTTGGTTATTTCATAAAAATTGTAAGCAATTTCCGTGCCATATGTTTTCTAGAAAAATAACGAGTTATGTGTTCCATAGTGAGTTCCATGTTTTGGAGAGTGTTAACACTTTTACTGTTCTAGGGACATATGTCACTTGAGAAAGAAATTTACTTTTATTTTTATTTTCTTTAAGAATAAGATACTCTAATACATTATAATTAGATTGCACAATTTGAAGTCATATACATACATTCACATATATAATAACCACTTTAAAATAAAAAAATAAAAAGATTTGATTTGTTGACTTTCAGTTTTTGTTATAAAAGTTACTTTTATAATGTTACATTGTAAATTTAGTTATTATTATTATAATGTTGAATTTGAGTGTGTTCTTATTTTATTTCTAGAATGGGCTGTTATATACTAAGCATATTATTGTCTTCTCCCTCGAGAACAGTTTTCCTATTGTGTTATCTGGTGAAGTATAGTGACCTCTCCGTTGGCTCGGGCACTATACCGAACCAGACAACACTATAGGAAAACAGTTCCCTCAGAAATAGACAATAATATAATAATATTGTTGAACATGTTCTCGTCCTGAATATAAATAAAATATTTGTCACTAGATACATATTATTATACAACCAACAATATATAAATAACACATAGCTGAGAGGGTGATAGAGCAGATTGTTACTCCGAGAAAGTCATTGGCAACCGAGGCGAAGCCGAGGTTGACAATGAAATATCTAGGGGTAACAATCTGCTCTACCACCCTCTCAGCTATGTGTTATTTGTTTTATTATACTGAATGTTCTTTTCTCCTGGTTTCATTCTTTTTTATGATTTTGATGCCCTGAATCTCAGTTGCTGTTGTGTTTAAATGTGTTAAACTGTGTTATCGATGATGTGTAATAAATAAGATTACATACATTTTTTGTATTTGTTAATATTTTTCTGCCATTTTTGTGTATGTTTTATACAGATGGGTGTTCTTAAATGAAAAGTGAGCGATTTTGTCAGCTATGCCATGTGATAGACTAAATTGTCACACGATCCTAAACCAATGAGAAGACAGGAAATTTACATGAAATATAATGATCAATGTTATCATATCTTGTCAATAAATGTTATTTCACTAACACACATATATGTTGTCTTAATGCAATATTACTACATTCAAACTTTTAATTACACTAGGAGTATATTTTGTAGACTAATCACCCTTGTATTGTTCTCCGATTTGTATGCCTTTCAAGCTTGTTGATAACATCATATCATTTTGATTTCTTACCACTGGTGTAATTAGTTAAGTCCTGTCTGGTTACTAATAATCTGTTTTTCCCCTCTGAATTGTTCCAATTTGCTTCTTAGAATTGATTGATAATTTGTATCCCCCCCTATTTGCAACATTATGTAGAGTTCAACGCCCATTTTCGTTTATTTCTAATAGAGAAGAGGAACTATTGCTTATATGACATTAGCCTATAATGTAACAGTGGTCTGTTATCAGATACAATGTCACCACAATTATTTCATTTTTTCTGATTTATTCCAATGGGTTTTTTATATAATTGATTGAGGGCTTTTTATATAGAAATGTCCCTACATTGTCACTGGAACGTGTTTGTTATAAGACACAAAATCAACAAAACTGTTTCATTTTGTTTTATATACAAATGTATTCCAGTTGATTGATTTAGTGTTGGTATTCCCCCATATTTTTAATATTATGGATACCTCAACAATACCATTTTTCGTTTGATCGTAACAGAAATAAAGAAAAAAAAATGATTTTATGGAACGGGCCTAATATAATTAGGAGCTATGATTAGATACTGTTTTATTTTTCAAAACACGTCTAAAAACATAAATTAAAAGGTTTACTTGCTAACAACAAAGTTTGCTTCTTATCTGAAAACATAGATAATATTTATGTTAAAAATTTCAAAAGAAATTAATGAAGGGAAAAAATAGACAAATATATTCGTTTTTTTGCTAATTTGTATTTTCAATTACACCATATGTATTAGTCATATGGGTAATATTCAGGTTTTCAACATCCTTTCATCGCCATTTTAAACGTTATTGACATAGCAGCCAGGAATAATTTGGTAGACAGATGATGAAATATATTCCTGAACACATGGCTACTTTGACAGTCAACATTCACTCCTCAAGTGCTTCTTTGCATAAAAAGGGGGTTTGTCTAATCAAATGTGTATCAATCATTTGGTATCACTCACTTTGTCGCGCGTACAAAGCATACTGTGTCCGTAAATCATTTAATTGGCTTTAGAAATTAAAAAATCAACCAGAAAAGTTAAATTAAGCAGAGGTTATAAAACGTGTGAATTTTTGCTTCTTTGCAAGCATCAGTTGGAGGAGAGAACTAAGAACGGTAATAAGAAACAATGACCACTCGAAACTAAAGACCAAAAGCAAATACAGAAAAAACATAAAAATAACGGCTTTCTAACAATAAACAGCTAATGAGATACAAAATTGCAATGTTAATTCTATTTAAACGTGATGTATTATCTCAATTCATCTTTGATTTCTGACTTTATTATTCTGATTTCTGACTTTTGTATTCTTTTATTATCAACTTTATTATTATTATTATTGTGTGCTTTCCCTTTTTCTAAAATATCTGATTAATGACAACTAGTGCCATTTCATTGGCTAAAAATAAAAACTGTAATTTAAATATAAAACGAAGATTAATCATTAAAAAATGTACACTGTATTGAAAAAAGTTGTGACGATTTATGGCTCCGAGACGAACTATTCTATTTAGCTTTTTACCTCATAGTTAAATCTCTATCTAAGATCTTAATTCGTACAGTCATTTACAATACTTCACGTTACATATTACATGTCTGATACAACATACTGCTAGAAACGTTAAAAAACATGAAAGAAGATACAACTCAATAAAATATAAGTTCGTTCTTTGATTGGGAGTATATATCTATCAAATACTTAAATTTACGATTCACGCTTAAATTCATTTAGAATAATTGTAAATGTTATATTTATGTCTGGATTTCGTCTCCATGGTCGACTTCAAAATGGAGCAATTGATATAAGCGGCCACTAATCTATGACTCGAGTGCACTGTCTTTAACAATCTTAACGACACATTATACTGCAGTTGTTGTGTTCTGATTCTTGTTAATTTCACACGTGTGGAATTACAAATGAACTTGTATTTCTGTAATTGTACTTAGCAACACGTATTACTGACATGATCGTTTTGACAACTGCACAAAGGACGAACAACAACTGCTTAAGTATAATCTTTAGGGTTTGTATGACTTTATTAAGATGAACAAATCAAATTAAGCGTGATATAGGAAAACTGCTATGATGGCTTAGGTTTGGTATATGGTGTTTAACGCCACTTTCAACAATATTTCAGTTATATCGTGGCGGTCAGTTTTTTTTTTGAAGAAGAAATCGGAGTTCTCGGAGAAAACCAACGACCTGTCGCAAGTCACTGACAAACTTTATCACATAATGTTGTATCGAGTACACCTCGCCTGCAGGGTTCGAACTCACAACATTGGTGGTGACAGACACTGATTGCACATGTAGTTGGCAAGACAACTATCATACGTTCACGACCACGACGCCCTTGCAAACTGATATAAATATTGGATAAAATATAGCAAGCCATAATATAGATGATAAATTGCTTATTTGACGTTAAACAACAAACACTCACTGTTACAATACATATAGTTAAAATCAGCGGGGGTTCTTGTGGCTGAGTCTTTAGTTTTCTGTGTAGTGTTTTTTGGGGGGTTCTTGTGGCTGAGTCTTTAGTTTTCTGTGTAGTGTTTTAAGATCGTTGTTTGTCTTTGTGTTCTTTTTCTTTTAGACACTATCTTGTCCAACCTTCTTCGAATTATGGCTTCTGACTATCGCTTTGATATCTTCAAATTTATTTGCATTAATGTTAGAATATAAAGGTACTGGGAGTTTATATAACGTTAGAGAAAACCGAAGTGGCTTTCTAGAGACAGTGGCAGCACTGGGCATACAAGACAAAGGACGACGACAAACAACACTAAAAAAACCACAACAAAGAAAACTCAAAAGACGAGCAATATGGACCTCACCATAACAACTATAGGACCACGATCACGATGGCCCCATCAAATAAATTATTGCGAACAAAGTACTTATGTGTTTGGTTTATGGTGTTTAACGTCACTTTCAACAATATTTCAGTTATATCATGGCGGTTAACATTACAAATTCGAGATTAAATTTTGAATGTACATTTTGAGGACGATATTTCATAGAATTAAAACGGTTTGTGTTGGAAAGCTTGACTTTTGATTAGTTCCTCTGTTACACATGAGCTATATTTTGCTATGAAAAATCACATCGAATATCCGAATATCAGAAATGCATAAATAAAAATTAGAAAAATGGAGGGAAAATCAAAAATGGAGAAACCAGAGACAATGGCAATATTGGGAACACAAGACACAGGACGAAGAAAAACAAACAAAAAGCAAAAGAACTAACAAAGCAAAAAACAAAGCAAAGCACAACACAACACAACACACAAAACTAAAAAGACGAGCAACACGGACCCCAACAAAACCCGGGGGTGAACCCAGAGGCTAGAGAAGTGTAAACAGTTTCTGCTTCTTTAAAATGGAGAAAAGAAAATACCACACTGTAGGAACAGTTCTTACTCTATTCTGAAATATCGCAGAAATAGAGGGACAATCGATACCTCTAGCAAACATATACATCACAGCTCGCTTTCTTCACTTGGTACAGGTACTAAAAAAAATGTGGCGGGGGTAAATTAGTTTTATGGACCCAGACCTCCCCTCTTGGTGAAATGGTGCGGTCAGGCAAGTGAATGTAAGATTTGTAACTCATCTAAAAACTTTATTTCTTAATATTTTATGTCTCAAAAATAGATATTGATTTTTTTTTTAAATATTGTGATCTGCACAGTGCGATTCGAATTTTGAAAATAATAATCATGATCCCTTTCGGAAGCGAAATACTAAATTACTATAAATTATTCACTTCTCCTCTCAAATGATGCAAGGATGGAAAAAATAAGGTAAAATGTTTGTTTTTAATTAAGTGTATGGTTATTGTACTAAAACAATTTTATACTTATATACAAGCCCTTTCAACAATGTTTCAGCTGTATATTGCGCTTAGTTTCCTGATTTAGTGGAGGAAAACGGAATACCAGAAGAAAACAATCAATTTACCTCAAATCACTGACAGCTATCTTTATCATATTTATCGCGTACACTTGGCCACAGCCATGAGAAGAACTCACTACTTCAGTAGTGATAAACACCGATTACATAGGCAGATGTTAATCCAACAACCATACGACCTTGCCTGATTTTTCTTCATGTATATAATCTTTGCTTTTTTGCATAGTGATACGTATGTGTTTTAGGTCATATGTTCTGTTTAATCTGAACCGTCGTGGTCGTGATCGTATGGTAGTTGGATTTACAAGTACCTATGCAATCAGTACCTATAACCACTAACGTTGTGAGTTTTAATATCTACTTTTTTGTTGAATCCCGCCCATGGAAAGATGTACTCGATTCAACATTATGTGATAAAGTTTGTCAGTGACTTGCCGTATGTCGGTGGTTTATTTCGGGCACTCTAGTTTCCTTCACCGTCATGGTTACGATATAACTGAAATATTGTTGAAAATGTCGTAAAACACTATAGCCCTTACCTTCTGTCTCAACTTACTCTTGCAAAAAACGACTGCATTGAAATGTTTATTGATTTACTTCGCGATTTCAAAGTAAAATAAAAAGAAGAAAGTATGGTTGCTTCGTCTACTTCAGTGACTTTATTATAGCATACTTGAAGATATCTTGAACATCAAGATGATGTCCTTAACAATCTAATTTGGACCAAGTTGACTACTGATTATTACGTTTAAGATGTTTTTGATCCAATTGGAAGTGTAATTTACGGTAAAGAGGTAATGTTCTCTTTCAATAAGATATCTTAAAGCCATCTCTAGACTTGTAATGCCAATAAAGTCAAAACCATTATATTAAGTGAAAGATGTTTAAATAGAAATCGTTTCTATAAAGCTTTCTGAGGAAGAAGTGTTTCTAATTTGTTTATACGAGAGGTCGTATAAACAAATCAAGTGAAAGCCTGTACTAACCATTTCCTTTCAATCTTTAATAATCCATTTCAAAATTACAAACGTTAATTGATTGATATGAGTTTAGAGCATGGTAAAGCCCTCTGACGGAAATCACTTTCAGACCGCTCTTTCGCTTCAGTCTTAAATCAATGCAACGCTAATTTCATGGCCGCCATAATCCGATAGAGAATATATCATGTGAAATGTAATGCGTGGAAGAGAACTCATTATAACGCATTCTAATAAGCCTTGGTAATATATTGCCTACTAATAGCTGGCACGTGTTGTTATTGTTACCCAAACTACCTTTATATTCACACAATCCAAATGATTCTTCCTTAATGATTTCAATTAGTGTGCACAAGAATACTCTGTGACTAAATATTTAGTTAGCACGGAATCGTCTATCCCTACTGCTGAATAAGATCATCATAAAGCGTGGTCTAAATGGAAAAATATTAATACTTCTTAAGTAAATGAATTTTTAGATGTTCGGGAGTAGTAATTAAGGTTTACAAGTGCAGATTAAAACGGTTCTTTATGATAGGATATTTACCGTAATGCATTTCAGGTTAAGATGACAAGTCAATCAATAAATTATGATTAAAAGACGAACAGCTTAAAAAAAAAAAAGGAGAAAAACCACGTTATTGCTATTAATATTGCTTTTTTTTCAAACGTAATAATCATAGCTCAATTCGTCATTTGTATTAAAAGATCGAAAGGTTCAATTAAATGAATGTAATTATTCATTTATGCTAAATCGAATTACAAATATTTTTAGTGGTGTCATAAAAAAATACATAAAAAAAAACTTATTAGATCACGTATCACACGTGTTTTATCGGCTCAAATTATACCAAGGATCATTCCCTCTAATTGGTGTTTTTCCTTTATCTCTGTGACAGTAATATATATTTTCTGTTCTTCGTTGTAAATGTGTTACACAAGAGTTTCTCTTCCTCTCTTCAATTACCTCAATATACCTTCTAAAATTCAAACAACCTCATCAATGAATAGAACATTTACTATATGAAGGCAAAAATAGAATAGACACAATTTTCGAGTGAGCGAGCGATTGTTGTTCAACGCCAAATGTGCTATTTTTCAGCTATATTGGATTTTTATAATGCTAGCTCAGTGAAACAACAGTCCGCGGATAGACACATTATTCTAATTCCGAGCCAACCAGTATTTGATTCTTCAATGATGGGTGTTTAGCGGAGAAGCAACAAATACAGATTGCATAGTCTTTGGCTAAACCGAGCTGGGGCACAAACCCACGATCAACGCACTCCAGGCGAGCATGCTATCCATAAACCACCGATGCAGACCGCACAAAAGTTATAACCACAACACAAATCTTCAGAATTAAAATTATAGATAGGGGATGTGTGGGCTCATAAAACTAGCTTAGTTCCGCCACTTTTTATTGAAGTGTCTGTACCAAACCATGAAAGTGAGCGGTCATGTATTTGTGTATTAGGGGTACTGATGGTGCTTCTTTCTACGACTTTGATTTTTTATTTTTGAATTGTTCCGATAGTGTGGTATTTTTTTTTTTTTTTTTTTTTTTTTAGCTTTTTTTCAGTTAAGTCTCAACTACCAGACTTTTTGCAGGATGACAAGCTAGCTACGGGTAGTTGTCCGGAAACCTTGAAACTTGATGTAGGTAGTGGGGCTCTAACCCTCATCAGAATGTTCTATTAGGATTGTGATCAGAAATCAAAGACTCTCGCCACTCGGCCATCAAGCTACTAATTGAGTTTAAGTCAAGCATATACTTGCACTTTGAGTTTGAAACGACTCGGTACCTAGGTGATCAGTACTCCTTGGCTCTTGGCTCTTTTCAGTCTCCTTCAAAACCAAGTGTTGTATTCGTAGCTCATCTTACTGTACCAAATTAAACTCCTTTTATTTTCACATCATAAACTATAAAATTCTTCAAAGATGGTAATTAATATTTATACAAACATGTTTATAATAAAATTGAACCAAAAAAAAAATTGTTAATCATAATGTATTTATTATACTGTTTGTTTTATTCCTATTTACTGAAAAATACATAATTTTGATGAAAGTTGAATATATCTTTCCGTAATGCAATGTTAATTCTGTGATAACATATCTTTTATATGGGAATGAATCCTTTTATGAATAATAACAAAATATCTTAATTTTTACCAATAAATATCCCTTAGAGACCAAGAAAGAGATTTAAAATAAAACTGAAATGGGATCCTTCATTGGGTAGAATTTGAACAGATAAACTGATTCTAATTCAATTAAAACTAGCTTGCTACACCAAATCAATTAGAAAATTGAACGTTAACATTGTATCTTCCCAAAGCTCATTACTCAAGGATACAGACAGATAATCTGTATACAGCCAACTCGGCTCATTAAACAAGTAAACTTTCTCCACCTGAACTATTGATAGCAAATATAATATTATTTTCATGCTTTATGATCCGTATTAAATGGCTTTATCCATCTCAAATTATGGATAAGAGGAAAAATTCATGATGCACGCTTCAATAATTTTGTGGTGATTTAGGAACCTCCACGTGCGAAAGATAGCTTATCATTGCTGTATTCACTAATATATGAATATTGACAAATTAAAGTTTTACAATCTCATTTTCACGAGCTGTTGGCTTTTTGACAGGATGCTACTTTTGTAAAATAGCAATGAATGGCATGACAATTACATATTGTTGGGAATTCTTTTCTCAAGAGGGTTGTTCAGTTAGAAGGTTTCTCTTCACACCTGGCCATGTCCTTTAATAGATACAAATCGTATGTACATATTTTTGAGTCCAAATAATAAGCACAAATTTAAAAATCAATTTGGTTTTAATGAATTTGATGTTTGGGAAATGGAAGGACATGTGCGTTTATTATGAACATATTATTAAACAGGAAACATCTTTCAATAACCATGTATTAGTACGTATGTATGTATGTAGTTTTTGCAATTCAAACAGGTAAATACTCTAAAATATTGTAATGTATAAACTTAATGCTTTTGACTGCCAACTGATGGCCTTAGGTTATTTCAGATTATGTGTTCGAATCATTTATTGCAATGTAAGCTTACAGCATCAGTTCTGTTGGGAAAAATTGGTATTCGAAATGCACTTCTAGTGTATAATTGGTACATTACGTTACTAATGAGAATATTTAAATTTTACACGAAGCAAAATGTCTCGGTGTATTTTAAAACAGGACACCTTTGTCATGACGGACTGTTGTACTGTACAGTTTTGGCAGTGTATCGATTGATATTTTGAACAGAATACCTCTGTTATAATTGACTGTTGAATTCTAGAGTATTACCCGGCTAGTAACCAATTTTTTGTTTTTTTAAATAAATTCCAAATTCAGTCAATAAAATATTAAATTATTGAAAACTAATGACGTATTTAGTTTCTGCGTACTTTATGGCTTCACATGAGTTGTTTTCCTTTCTGGGATTGTACTCTTCAATATCATAGATCGTGTTTGTCTTGCAACATTTTGGCTTTCGTACTACAGATAAGATATAAAAGTTACCACATAGCTACATTACGTCTATCAGTAGTTTCTATGGTAATCAATATACATATAATTTATTTTTTTGGAACAATAAAATCATTTATGTCAACAATATAAATATTATAGCTACATTACGTCTATCAGTAGTTTCTATGGTAATCAATATACATATAATTTATTTCTTAGATATTGATATCGAGTTTCAAGATACATCAGTTTGAAATAAAATTATGGTTATAATACATTGAGTGAAATAAATGTCATAAACGTATGAGAAAACAACATGACAAAAATTACAAATAAAAACAATTCTTTAGTATATTATACTGGTGCTGATAAAAAAAAAAAAAACCCAAAACAATTCCCGAGGCCTGTGACTCAAAATACATATAAACAACAAAAACACAGACTCCTCCTTTAATGAGAATGTTTGTAACTTTTGACACTACAGTTTAGATGTAACACATGAAAAATACCAACACACTTCAACTTAAACCAACAAACAATCCGAATGGCTATTCACTTGTATTTACCGAATGTTATCATCAGAAGTATGTCCTGACAAAATGTATTGGAAATTGATCATTTATTTCTTTATAAGTAGTTTTTAAACTCATTTCTAATTGTTGATACATTCTTACAATGAGTGGATACACAAGTGTTAACCCATTGACAATACTTTGCGGTATTTACTCAGATCTTCTCATTGGGATGATCTTCACCAATATTGACAAATAATTGACGTTAGTGCTTTTCACACAAGTTTCATGAGTAGCAAATTCACAAAATTCAATTAGTTTTAAGCGTATCTTAAGTCTCAAGTCAAAATATCAATATTTCTTATTTTTTAATATCTGGACTTTAACATAGATTCAAGTGATGTGCAATAGCATAAACCTATTAAAGCGTCGTATGGCATGTTGAATTGAAAAATTGGTACTAGTAATTGGTTTGAAAAAAATAATTAGAAATTTCATCAGGTTTGAAAATGTCATACATATACATTACAAATAACATATATACATGTTACTAATTCAGATCAATATATTTTTAATGGATTTCATCTAATGTGGAACCTACCGAGGGCACTCAGAACTAAGTTCTGGTTTCTCCCTTGTGGGAGGGGGAAGGGAGGTACAACCAAAAAGGGTGTCCGATTGTTTAGCAGGATAATCCAGATACACAACTCATCAAAAGTGTGGGTTATGTATTTTGAGAAGATCACGCTCCTAACACATAAACAGCAATCTGTGGCATCTCTTTCCGAGTTGTCATTGATGACCCGTTGAAACATCAAAGTTCCAGACTCTATCCATTGTCTATATTAATTTTAGATAAGGCTATATTTTGCTTTACAAATTTACATATTTCATCCCCGTTAACGTCTTTTTTATATTTTCGTGCTCAAATAAAAACATAGATACATGTATCTAATTCAGTGCGCACGACTGGTTCCTGGAACAACCTTCATCAGATATACTCATAGTCAAAGACTGGTTCCTGGAACAACCTTCATCAGATATGCTCATAGTCAAAGACTGGTTCCTGGAACAACCTTCATCAGATATACTCATAGTCAAAGACTGGTTCCTGGAACAACCTTCATCATATATGCTCATAGTCAAAGACTGGTTCCTGGAACAACCTTCATCAGATATACTCATAGTCAAAGACTGGTTCCTGGAACAACCTTCATCAGATATACTCATAGTCAAAGACTGGTTCCTGGAACAACATTCATCAGATATACTCATAGTCAAAGACTGGTTCCTGGAACAACATTCATCAGATATACTCATAGTCAAAGACTGGTTCCTTTAACAACCTTCATCAGATATACTCATAGTCAAAGACTGGTTCATGGAACAGCCTTCATCAGATATGCTCATAGTCAAAGACTGGTTCCTGAACAACCTTCATCAGATATGCCCATAGTCAAAACATTGGAAAACCTAACATTTTCTAACGTCTTTAAACGCAAGTAAACCAAAGGGCTTAAGCAGAATACCCTAAATTGACTAAGGGTACCCGTGCCATAGGGAGATGAACAATGATAAAAAAGGATACTAACTAGCAAAAATAAATCTAATCTTTTGGTTAGATCTCGGAAAAGAAATTAGTATCCTATTTATTGTAAATGGTCTAATGTTTAGATTAAAGTTAGTTTAATGTCACTTTGAACAATATTTAACTTTTATAGCACAGGGAAAGTGGAGTACATTTAATACAATATCATATACATGATTTAGTGTCTTCCATAAAGATAACAATATCGAAAATATTCAAAATCTACCACCATAGTATATTATTTACCAAGTAGACTTTTTCAAACTTATTAAAATGCAACTCTACCAAACATTGAAACGCCATTTCCATTGAATATGGAGCATAAAATAAAAAAGATTGAAAATATGGTCAAATTTAGGCAAGTGTAACTTGCATGGAAAGCTACAAATTAGGTTTAAGTTATTAATATACTGACAGTTATCTTAAGTTAGTGTATTCGTATAAGTAGTCCAAACAGGACTGGTGATTTCCGCGTGAACTGAAATCCATAAGCATGTTGAGAACGGGAATTCAGTAAGGCTAAAGGAAAATCACAAAAAGTTTTCAATATCCAGAACCCAAGTTTTGAAGGACAGTTTGAAGATACCAAAGGGGTAATCAGAATCCGTAAATCACAGGACAGGCAACACAATGGTCTAGAGTTAGAAGATACCAAAGGAGTCATCAGAAGCCGTAAATCACAGGACAGACAACACAACGGTTTAGATTTAGAAGATACCAAAGGGGTAATCAGAATCCGTAAATCACAGGACAGACAACACAATGGTCTAGATTTAGAAAATACCAAAGTGGTAATCAGAGGCCGTAAATCGAAGGATAGACAACACAATGGCCAAATAAAAAGGACAAAAGAACAAACAACGATCTACAAAACATACACATAAAACTAAAGATCGCGCCACACGAACCCCAAAGGTAAAAATACGTTACAAAGTACATATTAATTGTTATCCCTCATGTATTGGCGACCTTATCCGATTTTTGCTATCCTGCCCTTTTGGTTGTATTACTCCCAAATATTTTAACAATTTTTGGCCTTCCAACGTTTCTATTTTGAGCGTACCTGATTAAGGTCATTCCAGAAACTTGTTGTGCGCACTAAATTAGATATCTACGTTGTTATTTTTTTAATACTTTACAAAGTACATGTAACAACACTTATTCTAATCCCAAGTTGTGCCATCAAGTATAATTGTGAAATTTCAAACGAGAGGATTACACTGATTTTAAGATATATTTCTTAATTTTAACATAATTTTTTGTATGGCAAATTTCAGCTAAACATGTGAGTTAACAAAAACTGATCAATTAATAAATCTATTAAACTGATGGCAAATTATCCACTTGTTTACACATACTCCACACGCACTGTAATGTGTGGTAGTCTGAATTGAATATTTAAAGCCATTTCTTACATTAAAAATCTTTTTATCAAAAATATTAGGTAAACAGTTTATATGGGTAATTGACAACTCGTGTATAGAAGTTGTATTCCATAATGCATTAATTCAACAAATTTATTTTAAATTTCATAACATTTGCCTAAACAAGAAAATATTAATGGCGTCTTGGACTCGAGAACAAACACACGGCAGTACAAACAAGAGTGATTGATTGAGCATGCTAATACATTATTTTTCTTATAATTGGTATAAGATAATAAGTAAAAGTCTCCCGAAATGTAAATATATGATCAATTTTGTGTATAAAGAAGCCCCATTTTCTCCGTTAATTGATTTTAAACAAACGGAATCGTTCAACTTGTGGCCTTCTTTTGAAAATTGAATTTACATGTTAATGGGACTCGTCTGACGTCCAGTAATTTTGACGGTTTGAAATATGATGCTAATTAATACATTGGTTAACATTGAAGTAATGTGATATTACCATCAGATAGAACCATCCCTGCAGAGATAAGTATCATGGCATTGAACACAGAATAAATAACAAATAGTGGTTTTTAAGATTAAAATCATGTTTTCAACAAAAAAATATAATTCCTAATTTGAATAAGTAGCTCACCAATTGTAAGATATAATAATACCAAACAGAAAAAAATAGGCAGAAGATTTTAACGAGAACGATATACGACAACCTGTAATTTTGTCAAATTAGAGATACTAATGACGTTTTCATTGTCTTTTGACTTCGAGTGTACCTGTTGATGGTTATTCCAGAAACAGTTGTTTGTCAATAATCCTTATAAAGCAAAAATGGCTGGAATAATAATGTTACGCCATACAGAGCTACCTATAAATTTATCATTGTTTATTGAAAAAAAATCAGTTTATAAGGGTAGAAGTAACCGTAGAAGATTTTGATTATCTTGTTTCGGCATTGTGGGTTACTTGCTCCCAAAGACTTTTAGAATATTTAAGGGTTTTTTTTAACCATGGACGTATATAGATTGTATGCGTCTGTATGATGTTGTCTATGACGAGATTGGTATCTTCTACGCGTATTACTACACAGTAGAGCGATGTCTGGTTTCCTTTGTTTTCTGATTTCGTTTCTTTATTCTTCCTTTCCTTACAAGGTTTTTGTCAAGTTGGAGTTTATCTAAACCTTGTAAAGAATACATTACGCCACTATTCCATATATATAGATGATGTTTTGTCAATATACATGTTTGTCCATTAGAACCAATCATTGTATCTAAATATTAAAATTAGTTCAGCTTCCACTAAGATTCTAAAAGAAACATTCAGCTACTGATATGTACATGTATTTTTTCTGTCAGTTGGCTTCTGTTTTATTGCTCGTGTTATGAATTTAAATCACATTGTTCCATTCTCTAATGCAGACATCCCAATTTGGTGAGGCACGAGAAGCTCATCATAAGGATAATTTTTATCTCCTCCTTTCTTTGGGGAGGGTGACAATCGTGTTGTTTGTTTTCGGATCTACAGTTCGGTTTTGGTTTGTTCTGATTTTTCCATGAGTTTGTCAAATGAATCTGGATTGTAGGCATTCTATATTCTCTGTATATATGTCAAGAAAGTATAAACAGTTATGGTAAACAATTCCACCAAATCGACAAAGCGGACAACTTCCTATCACCTCAAATCATTGAAGACCAAACAAGAATGCAACGACACATGCCAATGAAATTCCAGGTTCTCGTTTGGAACACGGACAACAATGTGATCTGGTTAAACTGGTTAATGGTATTCCAGAAGGCAATAGCGATATAAACAAACAATCAAGAATATATCCAGATACACTTCCCCTCGAAAAGACCACGCACAATCACAAAAATGAATGAAAACATGAACTATATATAATTCAGATACTAGCTAAGAAGGTAGAATATGTTGGTTAAAAGCCATTACTCTTAGGACAAAATAGTACATTGTTTTAACAGTCTTACAATAAAAAAAAACGACAGAAGAGTTTTATTCTTGATAATAAATTTTAGTTGAACACAAATTATGATTCTCAATTACATGTTCTCCGTTAGATTCTGTTTTTGTCCCTATATGTTTTCTTAGCTTTTGATCAAATATGCTAATCAGATACAACAGTGTACGTAAAACATTTACAACAGTAATACGAACATACCATACTTCTCCCTTGATACTAGTCTGTATTGTGCTTTGTTCATTGGCATAAATTACAAGAACATATAATTTGTTGTCGCCTAACGCCATCTTAGGAAATATTGTAGTAACTAGAGAGTAACACGACGGGTGACACATGGATTCATTTCCGGGTTTTAGTGGGGTTCGTGTTACTCGATCTTTGAGAGAGAGAGAGAGAGAGAGAGAGAGAGAGAGAGAGAGTAACACCACCTGCAGCAAGTGTGTACAAAATAGAGAATGGTCTTTACAACATGAGGATTTTACAAATTTTAATACTTATAATAAAGTAGGATTTAATCACAGATAAGTTGTATTAGTACACTATAAACTGATAAGAATATACAGCCTTAATAAAAAGTTTAAAAAAAATGTTTATTTGAACAACGTTTTACAATAGTAATTCAGTATAATTTATTCCATATAACAGAGCCATCTTTTTACTGAAATACATAATTCTAACGTCTCCTTTAGTATATTAAAAATCTCTCACAGAAAAACGATACAATTTAGGTTTGGTTGTTTACAATAAAACACTCACGTCGATTGACAAGTTAGTCAAACAATACTGTCATAGGTCTTAGTTTTCTCAAAATGGCACAGTCTTGTGTATAAGAACCATATCTACACAAAATTGTCTTGCAATGACTCAAACTTAAAATAAATTTAAAAATATGTTTTCGTGATTTTGTAACTTTAAATAGTTGACAAAACAAATAAGACAAAAAAATAATAAAAATAATAATAGAAAATGAAAACCCATCAAAATAATACTGAAAACGGATATGTTCAGTATATGGTATTGGATGGATGTTTTCCGTATTGCTCTCCATAGTATGGCATTCTAGGGTAGGCCGTTAGAAGGTGCAGGACCCAAGTGTTCTCTGTTAAACCTGCAGTGCGTTGTTCTGTGTACTTGAACAACCAAGAGTAGATAATTCAAACGCGTGGCATAATTAGATTAAGACCGGTCATATGAATTAGATTAAGACCGGTCATATGCCCTTCTCTTGAGTGTAAATAGCGCGAGTTGTATTTCTATAGTGGACATCTTAAACTATCGACATGCAAAAATCTAAAAAAACGTTAGATATTGTTATTTTATATATATAAACGCATCCACACATTTTTAAATAGACTTTAGTTTGACTGGATCAAATATGCGGCACTGTCGTCGAATTGTACACGCTATCGATAGATACTATTAGCTTGTCCTCTATTTTTAAAAAAATATTTCCCGTTATCTTTATTAAGTACAAATTCCATAACACATTTAATGTAAGCAGATAGTTTACGTCTTTGTCCTTAAATAAAGATACCATGATAGAAAAAAAATGATATGGCTTCCGTTCTCCATTGATTTAGGTCTCAAAAGGGTTAAATCGATTGAACGCGTCCAAACTTGACAATAAGTAGAGGAATATTATATTATGCATATTATATGTTCATTCTTCAATTTTTTATTTTGAAGCATTATCGCAAATATTATATTAGACTTTATTTAAGACCATCTATAGTCTGTTACACCATTGTTGTGAGAGAGAAAAAAAACAACACTTGATGTCAAAACGGAAATGCCATTAAAATGTTATGGGCCAATCAAATTGCATTTCACAACTGATAAGAAGTCAAGAAACAGAATGTCATGTAAATGTTTAATTGTTGCTTCATTTATTTTTTAAACATGAGGTTGCTAAACGTGTCAACGAAAGGTACAGACGCATATCAAGACGTTTAAATACTTGGTATTTCATAAGAACGGCCAATATACCCCAAATGAAGTTTTTTTTATCTTCAGCGTTATACTTATTCCTGCAGTAAATATAGTTCATTGTATAATGATATTTAAGACGAGAATAAGTTCAACAATATGTAAAAACTATATAAAACATGGATGACCCGAGACAACGACTGTTGACTACCATTATGTAATTACGATAAATGTATCCCATTGTAACGGCTGTAATGTGCCTACTCTTTCGATATATACTCTGGAGTGTAGAGAGCACCAAATTCTCCAAACACGCTACCCACTATGGCCCACAGTCAGGCTTCACGTATTATAACCTGACGATCCCCTCAAACACGTTACCCACTATGGCCCACAGTCAGGCTTCACGTATTATAACCTGACAATCCCCTCAAACACGTTACCCACTATGGCCCACAGTCAGGCTTCACGTATTATAACCTGACAATCCCCTCAAACACGTTACCCACTATGGCCCACAGTCAGGCTTCACGTATTATAACCTGACAATCCCCTCAAACACGTTACCCACTATGTCCCACAGTCAGGCTTCACGTATTATAACCTGACAACCCCCTCAAATACTTGCATAAGAATATAGATACACATGTATAACATATATCTAAAATAAATGGTATGTGAGGAAATAGTATAGTGTACACATTCTCTCTTGTTTGAGGCTCGGCATCAAGATAATGTGTCCAAGTGGGACGACATGTCTATGCGCGGACTGTTGTTTCAGTGAGCCCGCACTATATACATATACAGTTAAGTGTGTTGGTTTAGTACAATGCGGACCTCATCACCATGTCATTGAAATTAACTTGTTCTCGCCATGATATAGCTGAAAATTTGCTGAGTTGTCAATAAACAACAATCACTCACTCACCCACTCACTCTTGTTTGAACTATTTTTAGTTTGTATTATAACTTAAGACAAATGCAATGAAAGTTGTACACAGACAAATGACAAATTTCTTAAACGCAACAGATCTCGAAAATTTTAAGTAAAACTTTGTCTTCGATTTACGGATTCTGATTACCTCTTTGGTATCTTTAAATTCGTTTTAAAGATACCATGGACGCTTTGTGGACACAGGGAATATATAACTTATAATGATGCTGAACAGGGTAATTACAATCTCTGCATGTATCTCTATTATGTTTGTTTGTTTGTTTGATGGTGTTTAACGCCATTTTCAACAATATTTCAGCTATATCGTGGCGGTCAGATTTATTGGTGGAGGAATCCGGAGGACCCGGAGAAAACCACCGACCTGTCGTACGTCACTAACAAATTTGATCACATAACGTTATACACCTCACCCTGATCGAGATTCGAACTCACAACATCAGTGGTGATAGGCACTGATTACATAGGTAGTTGTTAATCCAACTGCCATACGATCAAGGCCACGACGTATTAAGAGTAAATTTTATCTATTATAGGGTTTAGGTTAGAGATATGTTGTCACCTTCTACGGTGGTAAAGATGTAAAGTTTTTATGTAAGTTAAAACTAAATATTTAACTTTATAACCGATAAATCTTATAAAAACAGGAAGTGTCAACATAATGGGATATTTCTATTGTGTTTTTCCTTTCACAAATTTTACCAAGTGGGTGTCTGTCAAGACATTTACTACAACCTATTAAGGGAATATAGCTCATTTTAAATTATATTCAATATTGGTTTGTGACAGTATTGTTATAAAAATGTTTAACATTAATTATTATTCTTTCGTTTAATACTAAAGATGTTATTTCTTTACTATGGTGTAAATGTCGAGTTTTTGTTTGGACTCTGAATGTGATATCAAGTGATTAATTCATTTCCAATTGGTCAGATGAATGCTTTAAGAGGATTAGCAGGCAATATATGGTATAAAAGCTGCTTAGATGCTTTTTAACTCAATTCAATTACTAAGCCATGTGGCTTTTCAATCGTTTAACAAGCGCTGTTTCGAAGACATTATTGCCAAGAAAGCTTTTGAGTGTAGAAGATCCAATTTATCTTCTTGGGGATTTCTGTTGATATCGTAAAACTTTGAATGCGAACAGACAATCAAACATATTTATGGAATAATACTACAAATTTATTTCCCCAATAGTTCACACGAGGCCTACAACGATGTGTCCAATGTTCACCTATCTTTTTTTCAGAGATGAGTTTTTTTTAATTTTTTTTATTTATGTATATTTTTTTTTATCATAAATTAGGCAATTTAGTTTTGATTATATAAGATAAAAGCAGAAAACCTTTTTTTTATTTGTTAATAAGGAAAATAAATTTAAGAAGATATTTTGTTTTTTGGAAACGGGCGACAGACACTTTGTACAAATGCCGTCAATCTTGTAGGCATTGACGGCCATTTTGTAAATTTCACAAGACTCTGTAACATACTGTATTGGGAATACACTGGATAAGTAAATACCGTATTTAAGATGAAATAAAAATAAAAACTATCGCATAACTACGCAATAACATATGAAAATATTTTTTTGTTCAGTTGTACAAATTTTTCCATTTTGAAAAAGTGCTATAGTCATGTGAAAATGTCAACATACAACTAGGAATTTATGCGCCATGCATAAGTACCCATTGTTAACTAGACATACTAGTTTATTCGAACACTTCAAAATTTATGACGAAAGAACATTATGGATTATTAAGATAGATATCAATTTCAATACTTTGTAATGAAATTTACTGCTAACAACATGACTATAAAATGATTACGGGCGGATGGTCTTGTTTACAATGGTATAAATATATGGACGGGCATAAATCCCAATGACAACTTTACGACAACAGACCATGTACATGTACTAGGTTAGAGACACTGTCTGACGGTAACTAAGAACCTTGATCTTTCTTGGGGGTTTTTACAACCGACTTTGGCAAGTTTATTTCCTTACTAGCCGTACGTAGGTAACAAATATGTGAAATCAGTAGAACGTAAAGCATATTAAAAAATTCTAAAAAAGATATTTTAATTGACACGAAAAAAATAAGACGTGTGTGGCTATCTTTTTGTTTGTTTTGTTCATCTGATAAACTATAATGATGATTAAATTTATTTAGTTTATGTGTACATATTTGTGCACAACTTGGTAAATATTGTCTTAAATAAAAAAAAATATCACACCCAACTTTTTACAAGAAAAAAAGTTTTCAATATATAAATAATTTTCAATGTAAAACTTTGGGATTTTTTATTTTTGTACCATTTAAATATATTTTAAAAGTGTTATTGAAAATTAATAACTATATTCAAAACTGAAGTCTAGCTATATATATCGGTAGTTTACTTATTCATAACAAAATGATAAAATCCACTTTCATGTTTTTGAAAGCGACAAATCAACTTTCAGCGATTAGAAACTCTGTACAAAACTGTCAAATTAATATTGACAATAATTCCGAGAAAATAAACATTAGGCGAATATTTGAGTAATTAAGAGAAGATTTAAGAATCGATTATCTAAAGTTTAGATCCTTCTACAGACATGAAACACCGGAAGTAAACCTCTAAATCACCATGGTGATATATATATTCTGATAAATGATCGGAAGGACTGGAACACTGTATTGAAATTGACATAAATGCGATAGCTTGTTCTCAAATATTTACACAACCATATGCTATTAACAGGCTCTTAATTTATGAACAAGCTAAACAATACAGTAGAAGTGAAATCAATTGATTCTTTAAGAGTGTTCGTACATGGTATCGCTAATCAAACTAGTGGGCCTTTCGTGACTTCTCATAATATTTGCGGATCAGATTTATATAGAAGATGTCTCAAGTATGATCAGTGTCGAGACATTGGAACAATAATCGGATCCAGGCAGACGATCGACTTAAACAGCAGACGACAATCGACTTGAGTACACTTTTCACAAAATTTGTTTAATTAACGGGAAATTGACATTTAAATAATATTTAGATTATCCGTCAGTCATGTCCAACACATTATTATTTAGTCCGTGTTAAAAGAAGGATTAGTATGCTGTTAACAATTTACTGATATAAAGGAGGAAGGTATATTACCATCAAGACTATTAATTCACTAATTTGTTGGTCATTTAACAATTAAGTGCTTGTAATATAGAAAGACAATTCTAAAGACAATACAAGCACACCGAAAATTATTATCTGATCAGGACTTGTTAAAGTATGGGATAATTGTGGTATTGGCTATTCAGACAAATTAGAAAAACTTCAATTAGACGCTGCCAGAATGGTAACAGGTTTACCCATTTTTACAAAATCGGAGTATTTATATGCTGAGACAGGTTGGGAAACACTATCAGACCGAAGATATCGCAGAAAACTCTAATTATTTTTTAATATAAAATGTGGAATGGCACCTGAATACTTGCGTAGTCTAGTTCCCCCAACTATTCAGAGTACTACTATATACCCTTTGCGAAATGGCGATCATTTAATAGTTCCTTTCTGTAGACTCTCTTTAACCAATTCGTCATTTATTCCTTCCACAGTTAAAGAATGGAACAAACTTGACATTGCAATCAGAAAATTAGATTCATTATCCAAATTCAAAAACGCTATTCGTCTTAACAGCCAATCAAATAAGATCTCAGTTCCCAAACTTTATTACTATGGCCCTAGAAAGTTAAACGTGATCCTAACACAACTTAGATGTACAGCTTCTTTCCTCAACCATGATCTATACAAGGTTCATATTTTATTTAGCCCAGCGTGTAGCTGCGGTGCCCCCCAAGAAGATGCGATACACTTCTTTTTTGTTTGTACCAAATATTCTGAAATAAGAAATGATCTGTTTCTGAGCATAAGCGATTTGTCTCAATCGGTCAATATTTCCCTACTCACATCAGGAAGTGAAACCTTAAGTTATGCAGATAATTGCTTTATTTTTGATTCAGTTTTTCGATTCATATAAAGGTCTAAACGATTTCTAATCGTTTAATATACTAACCAATCACAATCCAGCATCCAAACACACACACACACACACACACACACACACACACACACACCTACTTTTTCCTCATTTCTTTTTATTCGTTTACTATTTTCAGCTATGTTATATGATAAAATTGTATTTTTCTTGTTTTCTTGTGCATTCTCAATATAATGTAATAATGATTGTATATATAGGAGAAGACTCCATAAGTTGGTAAAACTTGTGTCTGATCCTCTTTGTATCATTGATCAAATAAAATAATTATAAACTAAAACTTGTTAAAATTAGCATTGTTTCCTCCATTTTCGACTTCCAGGGCTTCCGTGAATGTATCCCCCACCCCATTGTGAGCGGATAAAGTTAAAATGCCAATTAGATGGATCACAACACCAATGAACTTTTAAATGAAATGTTATTCGAGGTATGAATTTCGAAATGAACAATAACAGAAGCTACTAAAATAATATTATAAAGTTGAGCTCTAAATATAAATGGACTGCGTTACTATGTTAGGTTTCGGATCAATCTGTGTAGTCTTTTCCTCTTTGTAAAATTTACATAGTAATCACATTGCCTTTTACATTTAAAAATCCCGAACATAACACGTACACAAAGACAACAGCATGAGCAACTTAACACTGAATGATTGCAATGGAAAAACTAAGATAAAGGTGTTTTCATATGCTATATATCTCCATCTTTTTCTTTACCAATATCTACTAGAAAATCTCGGTAACAAATAAAATTCATGACTCTCAGTCCTTTTAATTGCCAGTGCATGTGTATAATCTCTCCAAACATTTAAGCAAAGGAATGTTAAAATTAAGGATTATTTTAGTTTCCTTTAATTTGAATCGCACCCCTCATTCAAAAATTGAAATAAAATATAATAAGAGGAAGAAGTACGAATACATCACGATCTGAAAGGAAAAAACAAGACCGATGAAAAAATGATGAAATACCAAAGCGCGGTAAACCGTTTGTTTGTTTAATTGTTGAAAGGCTTAATTTATTCGTACTCGCCCAACTCCCCATACTTGTCCAGTGACACTCCAAAGTCATCGCTCCGCCGGTTTTTTCATTACTCCCCCATTTATGTATATTTTCAATTTCTTGTAGATCTTGGTATCGTCTGAATATACATGCAATATCAATCAATCAATCAATCAATCAATCAATCAATCAATCAATCAATCAATCAATCAATCAATCAATCAATCAATCAAGCAAGCAAGCAAGCAAGCAAGCAAGCAAGCAAGCAAGCAAGCAAGCAAGCAAGCAAGCAAGCAAGCAATCAATCAATCAATCAGATTTGTGCTGACATATTTTCTGATATAGATAACTGGTTGGCACCTCAAAGTTTACTAGGAAAAGGTAACCAGAAGTCGGATATGGAAGAAGGACAGACAATACAATGGCCAAAAGAAGTAGAACAACAAAATTAAAAATGATATACAAAACTCTACACAGAAGACTAAAATTCAAACACCACAAAATCAGGGAGTGAACTAGATTTGTGAAATGTGTCAGCAATATTTCGTTTTGTTATATCGTTCCTGATTGCCTTTTGTCCACGGTTCTGTCTATGGTGTAAACAGAATATATAGCATACAATGAGTGATAAGCTATTATATCTTAGAAAAAAATAGAGCAGATGGCGATAATAATAACACTTGAATAATCAGCATGTAGTCTTTAACAACTGGAGTCGAAGAATTCCAGTGCGACGATGTAGAATCAAATGAAACATAATCGGGTTAGAACAATTAACCAAAGGACGAAAAACTAAAGTAACTCGAAGAGAATCTAATTCAGTTATTACTGGTTCATATATATATAGTGCCTTTTATGATGTTTATCAAGTCACAGCTTGTATAATTTTTAATAATATCTATGTATAAAACTTATTGTTTGTTGGTATGGCAAAATTAAACATGTCGGATATTTAGGTTTTGAAAATGAAAAATAATATTTCCTCAATTTAATATTGTAATCTTGATGTTATATTGTAAGGAACGATTCACTTAAGCGCGTCTTTAACATTTCATATATTACATAATTATTTTGTTTATTATAGACAAATTTGCGATAGGTTCTCTGGGACCGTCGTTGTGGTAATCGTATGGTAGTTGGATTTACCACTATCTATGCAATTAATGCCTATAACTGCTAACATTTTGAGTTCGAGTCACGCGCAAGTAAGGTGTACTCGATACAACATTATGTAATGAATTGTGTCAATGACTTGTGACAGGTCGGTGTTTTTTTTTCGGGTATTCCGGTTTCCTCCACCAATAAAACTGGCAACCACGATATGACTGAAATATTTTTAAAAGTGCCGTTAAACACCATAACCATAACCTCATAACCAGATAATTGATGTATACTTTGTATATTATTTTCTAAATGACTCGGTACGCTAATTTGTGACATCGAATGTACTCGCATTTGAGTATACATTTTTGAGCAAAATTAATCTCGTGGGTTCAATTAATCAAAAGAGGATGCTTTATTGAACTTGCGAATGAGTTATAATGACATCATATGCTGCCAATGACATTTGTGGAGAATTCCACAAAAAGGAGATATCAAACAATGACAAATACCATTTGGTTTTTCGAATAAAACGCCTCATCACGAGTATTCTGCACTGAGCAGATCCAATGAAACAATTCTTACATAAAATATATTGTAAAACTGATAAATTAGTTCTCCAATCATTCGATGACCACGAAAGACAACCTATTTGGCAATTCTGATGAAAATCAAAAGTTAAGATCAATACTTTTATTGCTGTTCTACATTTTATCGTCACCATGGAGTCTTAAGTAATGCACATACTCGTAGCCTGGATAGCGTGCGAAACGGCTTCTGACCTGTAACAGATATATAATGGTTTTCTGAAGTGGTACAAGGACATCGTAATACACTATAGGTATTGACCACACACTGTTCTCAAATTTTAATCTGCAAACGAATTTTTGAAGGTCTCCATTGGAGTCCTACAGCTCTTGCACCAGAAACTTAACATTTTAGAATTTTACTATAAAGACATATCAGAAAAGTTGTTTAGTAAAATATTGGGGAAAACGTATGTTTTCGCAAAAATTGTCAAATTTCACATGGTCACAGTGGATGCAGTTCGCAGAATATTTCTACCGATATTTCTAATTTACTCTTTTTTTTCTAAAACAAAGAAATGTTAGATATTAAATCAAGTGAAATGTACATGAGAAAATATAATAAATACAGTCCAGTTGTTAATATTCATTGTAATGAATTCATTGTTTTTCAAATATAATATTTCATTATTAGGATGCTGAATTGTATACCATTGGGATAAATCTGATTTATTAGTTGTTTATTTACATCCGACATCAGACAAATCCTTAAAACGATGTTCCGTAATAATTCATTCATAAAATTTCAAATCCAAATATTGTTCACATGATTTTTTTCATGCTAAATTACAAACGAAATAATAACAATAACAGCCGTCAAAATTACAATTCTAGTAAAATATTAACATTTCTGCACAAAATTAACCGGGTTTCCGGGAATGGCGGAAGGACATCGTAATAATAAGGTAATCAGAATCCGTAAATCGAAGAAGGGCAGACGATACTATGACAAAAAACGAACAAAGAAACAAACAAATTATGTACAAAGCGTTGCACAGACAACAAAAGATTGAGCAACACCAAACTACTAAAGCCTGGTGTGAACCCATGTATCCTTGACGGGTAAGCAATACCTAATACACTAGTAGCACCCATGGTGTTACGCTTGTTGAATCAGTCATGAACGAGGACAGGAAGACGAGATTTTGACTACGAAAAACGGAACATATTCATGGTCATTTTGTGACACATATTCCGCATGGTAAATAGCAGAAGATATGAAATATCCTTTCATGGACAATGACAGAATCACAGTCGATATGGACTCTGTTTTGGTGTGTTTTTGTTGCCTTTTACTCGATTCGTAGTCTTGGCTCATACATATCTTCTGGGTTATGTTAGTCCGAAGAAGAAATGCTACACATACATGTTCGATAACACCAACAAAAATACTAAATTTCTGTAACACTGTTGTACAAGACATAATCAGTTTCCACCATTAAAAATAAAACCAACATACAATACAAATTACGGTATTATTTATTGTTTAGTTTGCCATGTTGTCCTGTTATGTATCTTTACGTTCTGTGTTCCGTCTTGTGATGTCCGTTACGATTTCCATATTGTGTTGTAGTTTTGTTTTGTTTTCCTTCGTCTTATGTTAAACAGCTTAAACAGGAGTTACCACTTCTGTTAGCTTAAAAAGGAGTTACCACTTCTGTTAGCTTTTAGAACAGGAGTTACCACTTCTGTTAGCTTAAACAGGAGTTACCGCTTCTGTTAGCTTAAACAGGAGTTACCACTTATGTTAGCTTAAACAGGAGTTACCACTTATGTTAGCTTAAACAGGAGTTACCACTTCTGTTAGCTTTTAGAACAGGAGTTACCACTTCTGTTAGCTTTAACAGGAGCTACCGCTTCTGTTAGCTTAAACAGGAGTTACCACTTCTGTTAGCTTAAACATGAGTCAACACTTCTGTTAGCTTAAACAGGAGTTACCACTTCTGTTAGCTTTTAAAACAGGAGTTACCACTTCTGTTAGCTTTTAGAACAGGAGTTACCACTTCTGTTAGCTTAAACAGGAGTTACCGTTTCTGTTAGCTTAAACAGGAGTTACCACTTCTGTTAGCTTTTAGAACAGGAGTTACCGTTTCTGTTAGCTTAAACAGGAGTTACCACTTCAGTTAGCTTAAACGAGCTACCACTTCTGTTAGCTTAAGCATGAGTTACCACTTCTGTTAGCTGAAGAAGGAGTTAACACTTCTGTTAGCTTAAACAGGAGTTACCACTTCTGTTTTCTGTTAGTTTAAACAGGAGTTACCACTTCTGTTAGCTTAAACAGGAGTTACCACTTCTGTTAGCTTAAACAGGAGTTACCACTTCTGTTAGCTTAAACAGGAGTTAACACTTCTGTTAGCTTAAACAGGGGTTAACACTTCTGTTAGCTTAAACAGGAGTTACCACTTCTGTTAGCTTAAACAGGAGTTAATACTTCTGTTAGCTTAAACAGGAGTTAACACTTCTGTTAGCGTAAACAGGAGTTAACACTTCTGTTAGCTTAAACATGAGTTAACACTTCTGTTAGCTTAAACAGGAGTTAACACTTCTGTTAGCTTAAGCATGAGTTA
>MJUT01016238.1:215578-227727 GCA_002080005.1 Gigantidas platifrons | reverse complement strand
AAACAGGAGTTAACACTTCTGTTAGCTTAAGCATGAGTTACCACTTCTGTTAGCTTAATCAGGTGTTAACACTTCTGTTAGCTTAAACAGGAGTTACCACTTCTGCTTTCTGTTAGCTTAAACAGGAGTTACCACTTCTGTTAGCTTAAACAGGAGTTACCACTTCTGTTAGCTTAAACATGAGTTACCACTTCTATTAGCTTAAACAGGAGTTAACACTTCTGTTAGCTTAAACAGGAGTTAACACTTCTGTTAGCTTAAACAGGAGTTAACACTTCTGTTAGCTTAAACAGGAGTTAACACTTCTGTTAGCTTAAACAGGAGTTAACACTTCTGTTAGCTTAAACAGGAGTTAACACTTTTGTTAAGTAAAAGATGTACGTAGTATTTATAATAAAAACGTAGATACCTAATTTAGTAGCACTTTTGATTTGCATTTTTAAGAAATTAAAGATAATTGTCGGCGAAGTTGTTGTCTATATATCTATATGTCTAGTTCTGTTTGAAGATTGACTTAGAGTTAAGTGTTACATGTATATGGCAAAAACAATGAGAAGAGCACATGCAATGCCCATTTGAATTCCACCCGTTTGACAATATACCTTTAACCCTTAAATTAAAATAAATGGCAACTAATAGATGGCACAATCATGACATCGTATATTCATTTATACTCAGCACAATTTCATTTAAGGAATAATCATTGATTTGAAATAAAAGAACTTGAAATCTTCAACAGATGTGGGTTGAGAACATTTATATTAAATGCTAATGATACAAAAACGTGATAAAAAATAATGCCATAAACCGCAGATGAATGAGAACCTTGAAGAGTTAGTAATGTTACTTGGAGTTATGGTGCAAGTCCAGTAAATGTTGCAAATGAAGTAGAATGGACAGAATGAGATTACGACAGTGCAAGTGGTCGTCTAATAGATGGCACTGCATAGCGATCAACGATTTCAAAGTGACGGCTGTAAAACCCCCTGAAATGAAGACATGTATAGAACGTAAAGTTATGGAGTCATGGTATGATGGGAATCTGTTAATACGGAGATACAACATTTACTTATGTTGTAGAGAAAAGCTGTCGACTACAATATGATGATTTCCTGTGATATGACTGAAATATAAGTCAATATTATAGTACAAATAGGTGTTTAAGCATTGTAGAAAGTTGAGACAACTCAATCATATTTAAGGGTTCCGATTTCCGAATAAAAGCGATGTTCGATTCGTCATTACCTCCAGTAGGAGTGTTCATTGTCTTATTTACGTTATTGTGTTTGCTTGCATCTAGTGGTGTCAAACACATATTGTGTTGTGTTTTTGTTTTGTTTTTCTTCGTCTTGTGTACCTTATGTTGCTATTATTTACCAAGTATTTCTGATATATTACGTGTATTCTAAAAAAAAAAAATGTAATAATTGCTACGATCTTCTGTTGTGTCAATTTTATGTCAAATTATTTATAACTTTTCGTACAATGGACTGAAAACAGAAAATTTATCAAATTCTTTAATGATTGAGTGTAGGTGTATAATTGGTATATCATTCAATTTGTAAAACAAATCGTGTCCATTATTATTAAAGATCGTTTCTTAAAGACGTGTTTCAGGCTCGTAAACGTGAGCATTTGTTTATTATGATTTTCTGTGAAATTTCGGTGTATTAGTCTGTAATGAGTTTAACCACTTTTAACATGTTTTGTTATGCATCCATATTGCAGCTATTTCTGTTCGCTTCTAATTTGGCGTATTTCGGAAATATATTTCTAATAATACATAGCATATGTTTTTTAATACAAAAATGTACATTACTTCGCTGGAAAAAAATCGTTGGCAATTATGTCTCCCCCCACTTTGGTGGGGAGACATATTGTTTTTGTCCTGTCCGTCCGTCCGTCCGTCTGTCCGTCACACAGTTTGTCAGCGCAACTCCTCTGAAACTACAGAACAGAATTTCATGAAACTTGGTAGGTAGTAAGGACACTATATGTAGTTGCGCATATTACCAGGAAATTTTGATCGCCTGAATTTTGTGGGAGTTATGCCCCTTTGAACTTAAAAATTCCCGAAATATACTTCTGAAGCAGCTTGTCAGCGCAACTCCTCTAAAACTACTGAACAGAATTTCATGAAACTTGGTAGGTAGTAAGGACACCATATGTAGTTGTGCATATTACCAGGAAATTTTGATCCCCTAAATTTTGTGTTTCATGGATTAAAAACAGTTTTTATTCATTGAAGCTTAATTTTATTTGTTACCTAAATATATTTCTTACCTTTGACTACAGTTTGTGGGACGGGGGTGTGGGGGGGGGGGGGACATACGTTTTTGCGGGCAAAAACAAACTTTAATTTATATACTGTAATGCGCTGACGTGAACCTGAATCTGTATGTTCATATGTTCCTACATAAACTTATTTTCCATGAAACTGGAGGTCTGACTGACAAAACTTTTATTTGCTTTCGAATAATACAGTAACATATAATATATATATATTCTATCACCAGATATTCCACTAACTCGTACTTCAGTACAGTCAGCAGTCAAAGACGATGGTCGCTAAAATATTATAGAACAAAAGTCTATCCAATTATCAATGCGAGTCCTAGAATTCAATACATTTCAAAATTGAATGTAAACAACTCATTAAACATCTGTACTGATAACAAAACCCCCCCTTTTTTATACTTTTAGCACTTATATACGTCAGTCACAATTGATGTAGGGGCCGCCGTCATGATCGTGATCGTATGGTAGTTGGATATACAATTACCTGTGCAATCAGTGCCAATCACCTCTAGCGTTGTGTTTTAGAACCCCGCTATGGCGAGGTGTAGTCGATACAACATTATGTGATAAAGTTTGTCAGTGACTTGCCACTGGTCCGCGGTTTTCTCCGGGTACTCTGGTTTTCTCCACCAATAAAACTGACCGCCACGATTTAACTGACCGCCACGATATGACTGAAATATTGTTGAAAGTGGCGTCAAACACCATAACACAAAAGACTCATGGTGTTGAAATGTAACCGACCATTTTTCGGTTCGAAATAGCTGCTTATTCGAGTTATCCGTGATAAATTATGATAAAGCTAAAGCCACAATTTATCCGAGTTCGAGATAACTAGCGTGGTCTGTACTTGCTAAACAGACAAACTGCATACCCTGCCAGAGCACCTGAGTTCATCCCTGGTTTTTAGTGGGGTTCATGTTACTCGATCTTTAGGTTTATGCTTTGTAGATCGTTGTTTGCCCTTTTTCATTTGGCCATTGTGTTGTCTGTCCTTCTTCGATTTACGGATTCTGATAACCCCTTTGGTATCTTCAAACGCTTCATAAACCATATTTAATACATAGAAACCAATTATCTCCAATGGTATTGTTAAAATTATGAAATTTCACATTGACAACATACTTGTTGATAGTGTTTTCCAATAGGTAGAAATTGTGCTCAATTACTCAATCAATTTGTGCATTCAATAAATAAGAAAATGCGCGATCCTCACATTCACTTTTTGGTTACTTTGAAGTAAACATACCAGTTCTATTAAGTTCCACAGTATTGTTCCCGGATGTATTCCTATTAAAATGTCTCGCTGAACATCCCGATGTTCAGTGCTTACTTACATATTGTATATATCTTGCAATTGCAAACAATGTATACAACAGATCTGAGTCCTACCATTACAATGATAAAATGGTGTACAACGCGGCAGTGGTATTGTATCACGTATTACCAGTGTGATACGTTAAGCGACGTCATTACCGTGTTAGTGGATTCGTGTTGTTCGCTCTATTGTTTTCTGTGGAATGTTTTGTAGATCGTTGTTTGTCCTTTTTTCTTTTGGCCTTTGTGTTGTCTGTCCTTATTCGATATACGGATTCTAATTACCCTTTTGTATCATCAAACTTTCTTTTCTCATTGATCATCACCTACTACTTTCATATAGTAATTTCCCTTTTCTTTTGCATATACGGTAACTACTTTCATATAGTAATTTCCTTTTTTTTTTTGCATATACTGTATATGATATGTTTATCGCGGTTATGCACAATTTGATATAATAATTGTTTTTATCATATACTTGCTTCAGATATGTTTAATTTTGCATATGTGATAAATTCGAAATACAACAAGTCATATCTCCCAGGAGTGTAATAACCTGATCCGTATTACATGGGGGGGTGTAATAATGTGTGCCGTATTACATGGGGGGTGAGATATGGATTTTTCAAAATGGCGGCCGGAAATTTTTCATCAAATCGAGTACATTTTATTTAGTTTTTCACAATTATTTTGTCTTTCATTTTGGAAAAAATATGTTTTCCTTCCAAAACTCACGTTTTGCGGTCCGATCAGTTTTCGTTATTAATGTATCGTTGTTTACTTCCGTCGTCTGTTACTGTCAAAATGGATTACGAAGAAAACCTGGAAAATGCTCATTATGCAACGAATTATGACACTCCTTTATGAACCAAAGATTGAATCATCTTGTGTTGTTGTATTAAAAGTGTAACTGTATAAGGATTGTGACTCTAAATACATATAATAAAAACGTAGATATAATATGACATTGCATCACGATCAGCTCTCACAAATATGAAGAAAGACGCATTGACTTAAATAATCTGTCAGCAAAAACTATCATTGCATTCTGTTTCGAAAAAAAATTTTAATGAATTCAGTTGTATTTAACTTGGGTATTCTCAAAATGTTTTTATCATAGAAAATCATTTTGAAATTATAGAGTAAAAATACATTAAATTATGTTTTATTGATACATGTAAAACAGATAAATTATCAAAATCGGACATGAAATATATAGGAAATATTGGAATCGTACGAATACTTTTGTCCACAGTCTGTATATGATAAATAGATTATGATACGGCATTTTTCATATTACATGCCATATCAAACCTCGACCCATATTAGCCCTCGGGCCTTCGGCCCTTGGGCTAATATGGAGGTCTCGGGTTGATATGACCACAGTCGCTTGAATTTCAATGATCTAAATAAAGGAAGGGTAAAAAAATGTATTGTATATATATAGTATATAGGGGAAGTTATGAGATGCATTTTTGCGCTAAAATGTAAACAATCGTAATTAGGCCTAAACGGACGCAAAGTGATACGCTTCGTGGATATTTTTCTACACTGGACATGTTTTATTTATTCATCCGTATTGTAAGAACCTTCATTCCGAGCATTTTGCAAACGTATGGACCATTTTTTCACTGACGTTCAGCATCTGAGTTTGTTACAGTCGCCATGGTGGTACTCTTCAGCAGTGGATGAGAAATACTATTTCAAAGCATCTGTAAAATCATAAATTTAGCGGTAATCACTTCATATGAATTTTAATCGATTAATTAGATCATTTGAGAAATTTAGAAAGCAATATTTGACTGTTCAGTGATCTGTAATAAACTCAGATGCTGAACGTCAGTGAAAAAATGGTCCATACGTTTGTAAAATGCTCGGAATGAAGGTTCTTACAATACGGATGAATAAAAAAACATGTCCAGTGTAGAAAAATATCCACGAAGCGTATCACTTTGCGTCCGTTTAGGCCTAATGACGATTGTTTACATTTTAGCGCAAAAATGCATTTCATAACTTCCCCTATATATATACAATATTTTTTTTTACTCTTCCTTTATTTAAATCATTGAAATTCAAGCGACTGTGATATGACATGTAATATGAAAAATGACATATAATAATCTATAAGTATTACCAAGACCTTCTACACAAGGGATACATATGTCAAATAAATATTGCTACACAATCTCGTGCCACGGGTAAATAGATAGCACAACATGATTTTTAAAACATTAAATTGTTCATACGTGGACGAGGTGCTTAAAACGTCAATCTGTGCAAGAAGGAATGGCGTTACAATACAAATTGTTCATTATTGTGTGCAACAACGCATTGAGAAAAGCAGACATATCCATATTATTTTTCATTGAATTATGCAATTAAATGATATGTAGAATCGATAATTTATTGATATATATTACAATATTTGCATGTCAATATGCTGATACAAGATAGTTACGCCATTCGGACCCTATGTCTGTGTAATGTTTTGTAATCGAAACATATCCGTTGTTCATAGATATTTTCTGCTTTGGGTCCGTTCTAAATATGTTCGTGTTAATCAATCTTTAGTTTTCTATCTAATGTTTTATAGATCATCTCTGTTCCATTTCTATTGGTCATTGTATTGAATGTCCTTCTTCGATTTATGGTTTCTGATAACACCGTGCATGAGATCGCACCCCGTAACGCACCTGAAATGTCAAGGGCTACAAATACCAAACCTTCACAAAGGGTGGGGTTTTACATGTCATTTCATTATAATTTGTCGGTCTTTCCTCCCTTCAGACGTCTTGTAGTTACGATATAGATTAACAAACCCTAGAACCTGACGAAAAAGTTACTTGGTGTAAGCTAAAATTGGTTGATGCCTCAGAAATATAAATCATATGGAAGATAGGATATTTTATTTGTAACAACCTAATATTTCCAGGTGTATTGTTGGGAAGGAATTTAAAAATTCTCTTCATTAAAAAATCTTTTAAATGTATATTTGATTTGAATGCTCTGACCAAAATTATTTATAACACTTGTATTTAGATGATTATTCTTATTTAATTTTTTCTCTGCATATAATGTTTTAATAAAAAATAATAATGTGAATGTGTTCATGACTTTGATGTCATGCTCTTATGGCTATGGCTTTAGAAGGCTTATATAAAAAAAATTTAGCGAGTAACTAAAAAAAAATCAAAAGCTAAAAACATGATCTTGTCTTAGGATTTTATTAAGCATATATTAATAATTTTTTAGAAAGTAGCTGAAAAAAAATCAAAATTTAAAAACATGCCCTTATTAGGATTTTATATTTTTTTTTTTCAGAATATAATTGAAAAAAAAATCAAAATTTATAAACAAAGAGAACAGAAAATATCATATCAAACATCCTGTGAAAAACATAGAAGAGTATAAATTAATATAATTGTTGTTCTTTGCCATGTGGACTATCTTATATTATCAGGAAGTTTACAGTTTAGAAGGTGGGGAATTAGACACTTCAATTGATAAATAAATCGTTGTTTACCATTTATCATACGTTGGCTAAGTTTTCCCATCACCAAAATCTTTTCTATCTAAATGTAAATATCAAATTAAGTTCTTAAGTAAATATTTTACCATTGTTTGACTCAAAATATTTAAACTTAAAAACTTGATCTATATACAGTTCTGCTTACTAATATATTTATATATATTACCTAATTAGAATTTAGAAACACCTAGGAGCCAAATATGTTTTATTTTCGTCTATTCAAACTGTGCAATTTAAAAAAAACAAAAAACAAAAGTGGTCAGCATAATATTACAAACATGATGCAGTAATATTTTCAAACACGGTCTTCTTGGCTCACGTTCGTTCTGGTTATTGGTTACTGTATGTCTGTTTAACGCAACTTTCAATAATATTCAGCTGTATCGTTGCGGTCAGTTTTATTGATGGAGGAAACTGGATAAAACCATCGATCTGTCCAAAGTCACAAACAAGCTGTATCACATATTTTTATTTTACATTGGGTACATCTCGCCATGGGCGCCAATATAATTCACAGATTCTCACAAGAGAAATTTGCCACTATATCGGTGTACTCAACATGGTATTTTATGGGTGGAGTCGATTGGTGTATTAATTATAAGGTTTAATAAATGCATTTGGATAATATCTTGGCATTTCTGTTAAGATAATTGGTATAATTATAGAAAAGAAAACTGTCAACAGTGATGGGCAACACTTCCACCAATATCAACAAAATAAACAATCACTTCTCACATCAAATTCATAGAACAAAATAGAACTTCGACATATGACGCTAGAAGCCAGATGCTGACTTGAAACAGGCACAAAACTGTGGCTGTGTATACATATATATCCTATTTTCCTTGGGTGCTCATTTTTAAATATGTGACAATTGTTTATTTCGTCGGTATATGATGTTAAACAGTGATCCTTGGTTTCAACTACGGATTGCAGATTTATCTTGTCAGAAAGACCTAGTCATTACTTTATAAGCAATATACATTTATACCATTATATCAACCTGTAAGTACTATTTAGTACGTTTCCATATTTTCAACGTTTTCCCATTTCGATGGTTACATGTCTTTCAAAAGACCGCCTCAGTAGTGTAAAGGTTGGCTTCTTCGCATTGAGTCTGGTAGATCGTGAGCTAAATCCCGGGTCAGGCCAAAGACTATAACATTGGTATCTGATTCTGCTCCGCAAAGTACTCAGCATTAAAATGAAAGAACTCTGGTTGGTTAGTTCAGTCAGTATAATGGGTCTGAGTGAAGCAATATCGTGTCTACCTGTAACCTACCTATTCAATAAACTACCACTCAATCCAACTTAGTTTATTCTAGGGCTTGTACCCAGTACAGTAATTTTCTTAGCTGATTACACAAGAGGTGCTCAAATAAAGCTACGTTCCTCATAGGTTAAAGTCATCCCTACAAAAATGATATGGTCGTCATCACGAATTGGTTGATCGTTGTGAAATATTCATTTCTCAAGTTAGATGGTTAGTCTGTGGCAAAACATGCATCATCTTCATCTCACCAAAATATAACTTGTTTTCGATCGCCATGATATAACTAAAGCATTGCTCATTTTGCATTAGACAAAAATAATACTTTAAATTCATTTTTTTTTTCGATATAAAAATTATGTCTTGTTATACAACAATCGAAAATCATGACCAAAGTTTGTTTATCTTATTATAAAATGTACTTTTTAAAATGTTATATCATTTGTTCTGGAATTGTCGTGTGTCAATGGATCAAGACAAGTTTCCTATTGAAGAGTTATATGATGAAGGACTTGGATTATTTGAGTTTATCCTCACTTTCAGTAATACGCCAGATATAACGCGACTACCAGATTTGTCGGGGAAGGAAAGCATTGAAAGATAAAACGAACTGTTCTTAGGTAGATATCTGGAAACATTATGACCTGATGTTGGTAATTGGATAAACCCAAAACAGTGGTGTTTGGTTTGTAGTCACCAACATCAACCACTCGGACCATCCAGATCTATTTGCAGTGTACGAGCAAAACTTTGACTTCTGTGGTACGATTTGTAACCATACATGGACTTTGTAAATGAGGAATCAGTGTCAAGAAACAGACAATGTCATCTTTAAAAAAACATATATCTTATTTCTTTTTGTATATTTCATGCTTCCCAGTAATTAATTGTTTGTTATTGTTGATGGTTGTTGTTTTGTCGGTCCTGATTGTTGTATATCTGTACTGTTCAATAGATTATTACGTTACATGCATACCTTTATATCGTCAAACTGGCTTCTAATATTTTCATGAACTCTGGAACTATCCACTCTCTAGTTAATCATAGACAATAGAACAGCCTCTGTTGTGTTATTTTTAACTTGTGTACTGATTTTTTGGCAGGTGATTTGTTGTATCCACCATTGGCAGGTCATTTGCTGTATCCACCATTGACAGGTGATTTGTTGTATCCACCAATGGCAGGTGATTTGTTGTATCCACCAAGACCTGTGCAAATATTGGTATCTGATGCTTTCTTGTTATGCACGTCGCAGATAAGAAGAATTGGCCAAATATTGTTGGATCGTTTGGATAAGGTGTCCAAGAATGTTTACTTATTATATTGTCAGTGAGCTATCAATATTCACCACTACGTTTTCATTTAATACAAGAACAGTTTGCAGATATCAAAGGGTAACCAGAGTTCGTAAATCGAAGGACAGATTTTTTACACAATGGCCAAAAGAAAAAGGGCAAAATGGCAAACAAAGATCTACAAAACATTACACAGAAAACTAATAATCGAGCAACACGAACCCCACTAAAACCGGGGGTGAACTCTCAGACGTTCCGGAAGGGTAAGTAGTTCCTGCTCCACTAGTGGTATCCGTCGTGTTATTCTAGCATTCATCTTCATTATCTCATCAACAATAATTCGCTAGTACCTAGTTGAACATTTGGGTCGCCTGGCGTTTAACAACATTACTGTAGACTCATAGATAATGATAACAGCACCCACACACATGCAATTGATAGACAATCTAGCATTGTCCCTATATATGCTAGTATCTGTGCATACCATTTTGGAATTACACCAAAATAAATCTTGTAGACCTATCTGTAGTTGTCGTTACTTTTGGTATTTTGACATACCATTTCAATATTTTTTTTCTTTCAGTCATGCATATTCCTGTGTATTAGACTCACTAGTGAATTGTTCTTTTACGAATTTTGCATTTTACAATTACGCCATATAAATTCGATGTTTTTGTCATTCTTATCCATATGATTGAGGCGCACTACGCGTGAGTGTGTAAAAAATTCCTTCCTTCGTGCACTAAGGTAAAGACAAATTATATATACAATAAAAGGAAAGCAAAAATGAGCTTGAGATATAGAATACTACAGACACGCCACAGTCTGCTTCTTAATCTGAAATTCACCTTGAACTGGACAACGGAGGAAGATCAAATACAACAATATGCGACTTCTCTTTTCCAATAGTCAACTTCCCATTCCTTAGTAGCAATATTTCATCAACACCAGCGTATGAAGTGAACAGTTTATTACTCGTACTTTATTCTAGGGTTTGTATCCAGTACAGTAGTTTTCTTAACAGAGCTCAGCTGCTCACGCCAAATCTACTCATACAAGGCTAACGTTGCTCCTAGTTTGAAGTCATCGCTACAAAAAGTATACGGTCGTGATCACGAACAGGTTACGAAATATCTATTTCTCAAATGATAATCCTTTTACCTTGATTTCTTCCTTTTATCTATCGCTGACAGGTCTCCAATCAATCTCAGAGAAGACTTTCGAAAGTCTAGAATATTTTTTTATTACTATTTGTTCTTATGTATGCAGATGATACTATTATTCTTGCAGAATCGGCCTTAGATTTACAAAATTGTCTCAATGTGTTCGAAGAATATTGCAATTTATGGAAGTTGACTGTAAATGTTGACAAAACTAAAGTAATGATATTTTCAAAAAGAAAGTATAATGGTAATCATAATTTTAGATTGTATGATTCCATTGTAGACAAAGTATAATGGTAATCATAATTTTAGATTGTATGATTCCATTGTAGACAAAGTTGATATGTACAGTTATTTGGGTTTATTATTCAGATATAATGGTAAATTCACTGAAGCTAAGAAAAAGCTGACAGAGCAGGGGCAAAAAGCACTTCTTGTACTTAACAAAAAGATTAGAAATTTTCCTATTCCAGTTGATCTGCAACTGAAACTCTTTGATGTCTTAGTAGAGCTCATATTATTATATGGGAGCGAAATCTGGGGATTCGAAAACATTAATATTATAGAAAAAGTGCATTTAAAGTTTTTGAAACAAGCTCTTTCAGTTAGAACAAGTACACCAAATTTTATGGTGTATGGGGAAACTGGTAGATACCCCATAGAGTTACATATGAAAGTACGAATGATAAATTTTTGGATAAAGTTAATGGTAAATGATGATAAATTGTCTGGAATTATGTATAAATTAATTTACAAATTACATTGTGTTGATACTTTTCATTCAAGATGGATGCTTTTTATCCAGTCTATAATGAACAATGTGGGATTATCTTTTGTATGGAATAGTCAAATTGTTATAAGTAAAAGTTACTTAAAAACTACTGCTAAACAAATACTACAAGATCAGTTTGCTCAAAAATGGCATAGTGATATGGAACATTCCTCAAGAGGTCAATTATATTCCTCTTTCAAGAAAGATTTTGTTGTGTAAAATATCTTTTAAAGTTAAAAAGAGAACAAAGGTTGTACATATCGAAATTGAGATGTGCAAATATTAAGTTTCCAATTGAAGTTGGAAGATGGCAGAATATTCAGCGGGAATATAGAATTTGTCAATTATGTCAAATGAATGAAATTGGAAATGAATTCCATTACTTGTTTAAATGTTGTAATGAAGAAATTTCTAGACTAAGGCTTATATATGTACCCAAATATTATACTAACTATCCAAGTGTTGAAAAAATGTATGGGTTGTTATACATTTGCAATGTTAGAAT
>MJUT01016238.1:202205-214859 GCA_002080005.1 Gigantidas platifrons | reverse complement strand
AAAAGTATCAAATGTATTAGTTATGATAAATCTGTGCATTAAAAAAATCTGACACATCTTTTAGCAAACGTGCACATGTAACGACATAATACGATTCTGAAGCAGATGCTGTGTTAAACGTTAAGATTATTATATTTATTGCAAATAATTCTCGTATATTTGAAGTATAAGTTTATTCTAATGTATTGTTTAATCAGAAACATCTTGTTTTATGGAGTGTTAAACTTTGTTCAATTACAAACCAACAGTTTTGCATAATAATGTTGTACACCGTGTTATTGTGCCAAGTCACCGTTAATACAAACACTTTTTATTAAGAATATAAATAAATTCACCAACTCATTGCATTAATTTACTGGATAATTCTAGTAAGACTTTTTAATATCGTTTTACACTTGAATATGTAATTGTTGGACAAGGTGGTAATATTGATTGTTATTTAATGACAATGAAATACTAATTTTTTTCTGATTTTGTTGGTATTTATGAAAATAATATCTTGATAAATCGAATTAATGCGATTTGTATCGCAAATAGATTTTAGATGAAGACAAAAACCAACATGTTGAAATAAAAAATAAAAGATTTTCTATAAAGCAGATCCGTCGTTGTCGTGGTCGTATGCTTGTTGGATTTACAACTACCTATGCAATCAGTGCCTAACACCACTAAATTTATAAGCTCGAACCCCGTTCTAGTAGATATCAGAAAACAATTTTTAAATCCTTATTTTATACACAGAATTAATATAGTAAAGTTCGGAAAATTGTTTCAATCTAAACAAAAAAGTAAACTAAAAAATCTTTGCAAATTTATAAGGGTTATAAATTCTCAAGTGGTTCTTCCAGGTTAATCCTCTGTTGTTGCTGTACTGTATTTGTTAATCATTTTACTTATTTCATCTTGTCATGTGTGTTATTATTATTTATGTTATCATATTGAACAAATTCTTTGTACCACTGTACTTACTATGGTGTTTAAGAAATAAAGAATCTTGAAATCTTGGAGAGATGGACTCGATATAATATTATGTGATAAAGTTTGTCAGTGACTTGTGACGATGGTTTTCTCCGTGTTCTCCGGCTTCACCCACCATGCTATAACCGAAAGATTGTTGAAAGTAGTGTTACACATTATAAACCATCTAATCCAAATTCTTGTATCATCTCAAATGAATTCATATAAGACGCGTATACATGAATATTGCTCTTTGATTTTCATAAATATTCTTTTTATCCAGAAACATGGAAACAAATCTCAATTTTATTTTGCTTCCATTTTCATTTCATTCAAATTCTGTCAAAATAAATATATATGTTGATTGATTGGTGTTTACCGCCAACTTTAACAATATTTCAGCCATATCGTGGCATCAAAAAAATATATAAAATTAATCCATTTTATATATTAATATTATATAAAATTGTACGAATTATTATATAGGCCTACAAGTACAACTACTTATAGGTGTAAAAACATCATGTGAAACAGTAACAGCTGTCCTTGTACGGCAAACGATTCCTTCCGCCATATTATGCGATTATAAAATGTCTAAATACCCAATATATAAAAAGTACAATATGTCTTCAAACTTAAACATTTTTCTTATATCAATTAACCATCGTTTTTGGTTATCTTTCAAATAAGTAATTAGTCATCACCTAGGAAACCAATGTAGTAAATTGTAGGGTTGGTACATGAATCAAAACTAGACATAAATCATTGATATTTTACTTTCGATTACGATATGCAATTTTGTTTTTGCATTTTTGCATGTCTTTAGTTAAATTTAAAAGATCTAATTGGTGTATTAATATGACTTAACTATTCCTTTGCATTCACTTTGTTTTATGAATGCATCAAAATCATTTCCATTAAAGTCACACGGAAATTCATGATACTAGTATATTTCTGTAAAAGGGTAGATTTGGATCTATACATGTAAACATGTTTAGTCGGCCATTTTTGTCAAGTGTCTGTAAGTGACAGTATTTTTTACTATTAGTAGATCCCTATAATTACTTTGTCTTAGGCATTTAAGTTAATTGGCCTCTGCAGTTGGTTTGGCGGTTTTGTATTTAATCAGAAAATTTATTAAATTAATAAATAAATAATTTGAAAATATATTACATATTTAAAGATAAATCTTAAAATATTGATGTTTCTGTACCAAAAAATATATTAAAATTTGTACAAGAAGTGAATTTTTTTTTATTGCAGAATTAAAAATGAATTTACACACATTTTCTGCACATTATTCAAATTTCGATCGATACTTTAATACATAACCGATAAATTTGATAAAAATCGTAAGAAATAATTGGATTGATTCGATTAGATAATATCATAAAGACCTTTGTTGACAAATAAATTAAAATTGTAGTCAAAAGGGGACATTCTTCTAACACCTGTTCTGATGGGTTACTGCCGAGAAGAATAATGGCTATTTTTGCGGTCTTTGAGTTGAAAGGTCTTTATTAAATAACTATTTCAAAAACATTGTTGTTTCTATCATCTATCGATTTGGAAGAATCTCATTTAGGTCTGAAACTTATTGTGCCATTAAATCTAAACCGAGATGAGCTGTTTATCCCTATTGCCCATTATAAGACCGTATTGTCAACGTTATAACCAGTCAAAATGTATAATTGATTGAGATTGTTAACACTAGATGAAGCCAAATGTCTAATTTACTCATGATAACCCTGAGCAAAACCTCCAAATGAATTATCTTAATTTGACAATAAGCTGAGGCATTACTTAATTTTTGCTGAACTTAAAACCATTACTAGGAGATGAAAGGCATAAAACTTTCTCAATTATAGTTGTTTGATTAAAACAGTGATTTCCACATTAAATAACTTCTTTTTGGGGTTATAAAGAAACGATGGTAATCTGATTTAAAACATTTTCATTTAAAACAACGATGAGGATATCTAATGTGTGAATTTGAATTTCATTAAAATTCAATAGGCGCGCATGCACGAAAATCTCCCTTTTTTGAATTATAGATTTACCTGCTGATGTCATTCCCAATTTTGAAAATCAAATAAAGTTGTCTAAAACAAACGATACTTATCATAATGTGTGATACAATATCTGTACTACACGTAACTTATTGATAAAATAAATCCTTTAATATTAATTTCTAAGTAATAAATTTTACCATATTGTGTATCACTCCCTCTTTCATGTCTCTGATACGTTTTAATACAACAAGATGAAAGAAAAATTATTCTGTCTTACAGAATACATATAACCCTGGTTTGGTTTGAAGCATCAAAATTATTTTTTATCTGTTTTTTTTTTCAACCTGTTGATAAATAAGATTTTACATAGTGTGTATACTACATTGGGAAAAATCGAATAAAATGTAAAATTGCCTTTTGTTTATGGTTTTTGCATAATATTTCTACTTGAAATATAAATAAAATATGTTTACCATCATTTGATATTTTAATTACAAAATGTCTTAGTACCAGTGGTTCGGTTTCCTCAGACAAAGCACAAAAACAAAATCGACCTCTACGATATTCCTGAAATATTTTGTTGAGAGTGGTGCTAAACACACAAGAATATAATACAACCTGCTACCAGTGGTTTAGTAGCAAAGTAAATTAACTGTGAGTAGAATTTCTGTGACGTTTTCATTTTAACAACAGATATTTGTTCTACAGCAAATAAGTCTAAAAAGGGTAATCTAAATTATATAAACAATAGAATATATTTTCAATATTTTATTCTTTCATATTGATAACAAAAAACCAAACGTAAAAAACGAATGGACAAATATATTATTGCGTACAAGATCTGCATTAAATGCCACGGTGGCTTTATATTCCCAACTCCCATCAATCAGACACAATGGAGAATAGAGATCTATGGTTTTAATTTTAGCACATTTATTAATTCGAGCACTTATTAAATGTTTGTACATTTTTTATTTCATTGTCTCTCAATTATGATGTACAAAATGGAGAAGAATGTGATATTATTGCAAAATAGAATTGAAACTATTGTATTTAATAAAAACAAAAATAACGATTGTTAAATAAAACCATTTGAAATGTTCAATGCGAGTCTACAACTGAAATTTGTATTCACTGTATACGTAATAGTAAAAATAGGAAAAATACTTAATCTTTTTTAAAAATATGGAACACATCATGTATTATAAAGTTGTAATTATGTCACATAAATGGTCGATACAAATATGGAAGAGAAAAACAATCTACGAAAAATCCCAATTTGTGGGATTTTGGTAAAAACAATCTACGAAAAATCCCAATTTGTGGGATTTTGGTAAAAACAATCTACGAAAAATCCCAATTTTTGGGATTTTGATAAAATAAAATTAATAATAAAGTGTAAGATGTCTCTTGAGGCTAAAACATCAGATCATTTAAAGCACTTTGGATTCTGTCCTCGCACTATAAAGTTATACCACAAGTAAATGAGACTCATTAAACTGATAAAAGTGACATGGTTTAAAATGGATGGAATCACGTTATTGTTTTTAATGATCGTGAACTGCTACCACCATCGTGTTTGTGGCTGCATAAGTGGATGTGTATAACTAGGTAAAACGTTCATATTATGGTTCATATTCATATTTAAGTTCATAGAGTTCATTGATCCCACTGAATTGTATGAACAACTCATATTCATATTGCTTATTGAAGATGGCATAGATGATGAGTTCATACCAGTCATGGAATTGTTCATACCAGACAATGATCCCATAGAGTTCATGTTCATACTCTGTAATTGTTGGTGGTTCATCGGTGAACCCATATTTTGTTGCATTGCTAGTTGATCTGTGGATTTCACCATTGAGTTGTTCATACTAGGTTGACAAGGTTTGCCATCACGAACAAGAACTGGGACGGCAACACGACGAGGGGATGGTAGTGGATTTAAATCTAAACCCTTTTCTTGCCTTGAACGTTTCAATTTGTACCGGTGATTTTGGAACCATATTTTAACTTGTACCGGACTTAGCCTGATTATACTTGCTAAATGTTCTCTCTCTGGTGCTGACAGATATCTTTGTTGTCTGAATCGTCGTTCAAGCTCATATGTTTGAGCTTTTGAAAATAAAACTCTACGTTTCCGCTTCTTTTGTGATTCATTATTATTAGTATTATTTTCACTACTTTTTTCACAATTGTTGTCACTATGTCCTTCCGACTTTACCGTTGTGTGGTTATTATTTACACCAGAATGACTTTCTGTGGTTGAAATATCACTAGAATGGCTTGAATCGCCCGGAGAGTTCAGGTGGGATACATCTGAAAGGAAAAATCACTTAATAAAGGCCTTCAATCAGAAAATTCTCACTACAATCTAATTAAAACCGTTTACACATTGTAACACCCTTGGTCGGAATTCATCAACCAGATATAATGGGTATTGATACGGATTATTTAGAAACAACTATGATGAAACATTATTGGCAAACTCGATGAAAACATCTTTTAAAATTGTCCAAACGCCCAGTTAACACCTGGGGAAAACTTCATTTATAGAAAAAAAACTCCCAGGAACACTCCTAAGCGTCAATAGTTATGTCATTTTTTTAAATCAAAAGTTTAAATTGAACTATCTTATCTATTCAAACGGATGTTTAGAATCGAATCATTTATTTATCGAACACGATTTTGACTTCATTCGTATTCCGTTATTTATCCCGAATCTAAATAAAATTAGCATTTCATCCTTTTATCTGATTCTATTTTTAATATTTTATTTATATCTTTCCAGTTTTGCTCATCGTATCAAAAAATGTCATGTGTCTGTTGATATAGATTGAATTCTGAATATTTATTAGATATTTAGTTTGTTAAATCATAAAATGTCAACACACAATATAGGGATATTTTAGACAGGGACAGTATATATAAATCGGTAACTGTATCTGTGTTAAATGTTTATGGATAAAAATAAATCATTACTTTTTTCATCACTCGCACTGCAATTCTATTAAACAAAATGTAAATTATTCAAATGTCAACTTTCCCTTTTTTTAACCTCTGATTGTTCCGACTGGATTTTTGCGTCCAAAAATGTCTCAAATCCAGTGTACGTACAAACTTAGAGTTGGAGAACATTGTTCTTGTTTTTATTTTGATCATTTATTATTCCATATTTTATTCTGCAATTGAATAATTTTTTTCTTGAATTTAAGATTCGTTTGTGTGTTAGTGTGTGTGTTTTATTTGGTATATTCCTGTCGTCGTGTATGGTAATATATACTTTGTATTCAATTTTGGTAAATATAAACTAATTTAACCCCGCCACTTGTTATTGAAGTGCCTGTCAGGAAAGTAAGCGGTCATACATGAGTGTGTTAGGGGTTGTCCATTTTGCCTTTTACTATGATTTTTCTATTGAATTTGTAACGGTTCTGACAGTATGGTATTTTTGTGTTTTTCATTCAATCTATGTTATGTAATATTTATACAAAAATTTGGTTTCAACCAGTTAACAGAATAATATCACGGAACAAGTCTTGATGCATATTTTATGGCTGATATATACGACTTGTCTGTTAGGGTATATAAAAACTAACCAAGCTTCATTCATATTTCAAGCCAATCTGAGAATAAAGACTTTTTGCTAAAAAAAAAAAAAAAAAACCAATCTCTTATAGTTTACCCCAAAAGAAAACAAAGCGCTTAAAACTGCGTAAAATTGTTACTTTTTGTTCAAAAGCAGAGAATCATCTCTGGATTCACATTTGAAACCATCTTTATAAATTAATATTTCTTAAAAGCTTAATTATGTACTGTCTATAGTGACATATTGAAATGGACCTACATGACGGTTGTCACGAGTGGAGCTGGGTATGTACAAAACTCCTGAGCACCATATTGTTTGATTCCTAAATGTTTTTGTTGTTTAAGTGTATTGTATCCGGATAGTTGGTTCTGTTGGATCATCCTTTACAATTTTGACAGTTATGTAATTAATATCATTATTATACCAACTGCATACAAAATAATTTATTCTGTTTCAGGTTATCCATTGGGACGTGGTTAACAAGATTAAAAATGTAGCTATATTCATGTGATCCCTTCGATTATGACTTTATCACATGAATGGATCATATATGTTTGGTCGGCTTTTTATTTGAGTGGTCTGCTTCTTAATATAATGTTATGACATTACTGATAGTCTTAATCAGATTTGATATATTCCAATAATGGGTGTTAGACCAATCATAAGATATACATTGAAACACAATATTACACAGGTTTGATTTCCGCATAAAACGATGTTCGATTCGTCGAAACCTTCAGTTGTTAGAAGGAGGGCTCATGTCTTATTTACGTTATTTTTGTTTGCGTAGCGCATAGTGGTGTCCGACACATACTGTGTTATGTTTTTGTTTTGTTCTTCCTTTTGTTGCCAGTTTCTCTGGACTGTCCATTTTTGATTGCCCCTTCTGTATTGTCTATACGTTTATTGAAATATTCAGAGTATTATTCAGTGCAATGCATGTTTTCTCAAAGGGAACTAATATGAATTTACACCTTTAATATACCTTGCATTTACACTTATCACTTCACATTTATAGAATATATTGTGCAACGATTAAGTGAAAATGATAGATAATCTAAAATATATTATGTATTCTGTATGAATAATTTGTGATAATATAAGGCCACACGCAATTGCATTAATACGCTACGACCTTGAAAAATGAAATTGATTTTTTAAACAATGCTTAAAAGCTAAATGGTGTTAAATTTTATAATTTTGACATGATCAATATAGACTAGTGGGCACTTAAAAGGGAACCAATTTACATCCGAAAAATAAAAGAAAAACGATTTTGAAGTTTATCGATATCAGTTTTGGAATTATCAGAACAAACTTTAGAACAAATTGTATAATAGCTAAGTTGTTTAATTTGTTTTATTTTCAAGAGGGGCTACTTCAGAAATCAGCAAAATGGTTTTGTCTGAATAAATATAGATACTGAATAAGAAAGGAGGGGGAACTTTAAAGTAAGAAAACTGAAAAAAAAATCTTTAAGTTAATATATATATTTTTATGGTATTTTGTCTTTTCAAAATACTATTATTAGTATTTTTTTAATGTTTTTTTTTTCTCTAACTTATTTGTCAGTGTTTTTTTTTATAAAGTAGAATCCGACTTGCTGAGAATATATTTTTTTAAATATATATCTTCAGTAACTTTTGTATATTTCATATGTATTGCTTTTTTTTTTTATTTGTTTGTTTATTTGTAGTGTGATGTTAATTTGAAATTTCATCGTTTGTTTATTTTATTGTTTTTAAACATTTCTCACACGATTTTAGTTGAAAAAATATTCCCCCTCCAAATCCAGTTAAAATTTAGATGATTTCTCGCAAACCATCATCCGATTAACATTAAAAAGTAAACATTTAACTGACGTCAAGAGTAGAATATACAAGCAGGATAATAAAAAAGGAATCAAACTTTGGAGAAGATCAGACGGATTGGAAACCTTCTTGTGTTGGGTCCGTTGCACATTTAATTGATCGGATCTTTCTGTCTTTTTTATGCGTTTCTTGTCATTAATTAACCAATCATTGTTTCCTATAGCATTACTTATTGTATTAATTTATATACAGAAACCCAATACACATTAACAATTAAAAGCAAGTGAAAGTGACAAGATTGAATTCTTTGCAACAAAAGATCACACACACACAGTGCATCTAGATATTTGTAATAGACTATTTAAAAATGCATTACATTGTATTCAAAAGGTATTCAATATTCGTTCAATTGAAACAGGAATATTTGTACAGAGTAAATATATATGTTCGGGTTTGTGTTTTTAATAAATGGTTTGAAATCTGACTGTTTATGACAAGGCCATGACAAGACTGGTACAAGAAAATATTATATTTGGTATGTCGGGGTATGTCCTATACAAAAATATTCAGTAAGAGAAAATAAAGTTTGATATAATTTTTTCACATGAGCTGCTATGGCAACAAAAAGCATGTAATACTTCTTTGTAAACTTAGAAAGAGAATATAATTGTCAAATTTAATCTTCTGGGACGCGCAATTTATGACAGAACGAGAAATATATATATACGATATATATATATAGATGATTAATATATTTGTCTTGTATTGTAATGATTATTATATTGAAATGTTAGAATTTTGTTAGTTTTTTTGTTTTTTTTGTTTTGTTAATCAGATACTTAAACGGAAATTGAGCAAAGTGGTTATTGGATTTCATATTCTCCTCCACAAAAAGCCAGAATGAAAACGAATCTTGAAACTGAGACCATCAATAGAAAAAAGATATATAACTACCAAAAAAATCTTGCAAAGATCTTAATCTAATTGAATGTCCACATTTTGAATAACTTGTTGAAAGCAACTATAACAAATTTAAAATGTTATTAAGACAAAGCTTATGGTTTTTCATTTTTCATCATTGACTTTTTGCCCATTCACTTTCCAACTTTTTTTTAATTTGACAAATAAGCCCAAACATGGATAATGAACTGTAAATATTATTGGATTTAAATTAATGTCAATACACTTTTAATATCTGAAGAATTTAATCATTTCTTAGAAAAGAATTAATATAGATATAAATATTTATTTTTTATTTGTTATATAGTTAAATTTTGTTGAAAGTTGGATAATGACTTTGGATATTCATTTTTTTTTCTTACATGATAAATATAATATCAATTTTAAGTTTAATCTTGACGCATAATGCAATATAAACCATAAAACGACTTTATTTTGTTTGTATAAGATAATGCTCCATACTATAAAAGATTTAAACAGATAAACTTTGTATTATGTGAATGAATATATGTCCAATCTTACAAGATACCACCCGATTTCATTAGAACTTTTTGTGTAGATGAAAAATAACATCTTCTATCAAAATACGTATCCCCGATTTGTATGTATTTATATGAATGTGCCACAAAGTCCAAAATAGATAATTTTTCTTCCGGGGTACTGAACAATTTCGTACAAATATTGACATTGGTTTCTTTTTTTCGTGAATTAATATATTTAAGTTTGAGAAGTAAGTTTACATAAAATTCATAATCTTTCAATTTTCAATGTCTAGATTAATATCAAAATATTAAATTAAAAATCCATATTATTAGATCAGTAGGACCATTTCTTTATACAAAAACACATTTTTGACCTTTAATAGTAATTGAAATTTGTAGTAAAACGTTTAAAATATCGATATTATCTATAATAAATTAACAGTTAGCATCAATTGATTACTGATCTTAATTAAGATGAAATTAATTGTTATGCAAATAACAAAATTAAACATAGAAAACAACTAAAATCTGTGTGGTATTTTTAAGATGTTAGATAACTCTGTTAAGTTCAAGTACGGTTTTATAGAAACATACATTTGACATGTCGACTTAAGATGAAAATTTAATGGTTATGTGCATGTTTCGTCTTAAAGCTATATTGTTCGTCTTAAATTAACATTGTTTTTGGTTTAGAGTAAAATTGTTCATACTAGTACTTACTTGAATATGGAATATTTTCGTTAGTCTGAAGCCATCTACTGTATGGGTTGTCGTTATCATAGTAACCATTTACTCCTGGTAAATCAGCAACATCAGGCACCGAGGGTATAGAGGATAATACGTTACTGTTTACAGTAGGAGTTGCAGAATCTACCGGACTACAACTGTTTTTCCCTTTTGGCAAGTCCAAAATATCCTTAACTGAAAAACTACTGCTATGTTTCGTTCCATTCATGCCTTCCAATGGGACCTCCATTTAAGTGTAAAAATTGATTTTATGCTTAGATAGTAAAATCGTGATCACTTCAAACGCAAACTGGGCACTTCACAGTGCTTCACCGTCGTGGATTACCTCTTTGGTTAGTTTCTCGAGAAGCCATGTGAGCAGAATAGTAAAAACTGTCACTATTACCGTGTCATTATCATATTAAATGTCTTTTCATGAGGAAATTTAGGGCGGGTTTATTATGGGTAGACGGAATTTACTTGTACAGTTTAAAGCTACCCGGAAAATGATAATTTTTATTGGATTTTATCCTAAATTTGTTACGCCTACTTTGAGTTTAAATTGTTTACATAGAGGCGTGGCTAAAGGGAAAAATCGATGGAGTTTGCTAACAAATAAAATGTCTTTGCTGTCTGCGCATAAAATGTATATTTAATCAATGGATAGTGAGAAATGAAGTTAATCCTCGTGTAATATGATTTCTGAGAGGAGCACCATTCAACCTCGCATCTTCATTTAGCAAACACATAATTACTAGTAAAGAGGATGGTCCAGTATATACATAAACATATATAGATATACATGTATATAATATAAGTGTGGGTCTAGATTTAAAAGTATTATTGACAAATATAAATAAATTCCTTATCACCTTAAGGTAGATCACTTGACGAATACTTCAGAAACACTTGCCAGTGTTAACATTAACTATAGTAGGTTTTCAATCTCTGCAATAATGTTATCATATACACTAGAAAAGATCCATCCTCGTTCTGTAAACCCTTATTGTCGATCGTTTACTCAACTCTCTACACTGAAGTGCCTCAACACTTAAATTAAGATTACATACATCAAATGTTACAATTAATATATATATATATATTAAAGTTATAAAATATACCATAGAGATTATATCTATAAAGGATACATTTCGTTTTTAAAATATTCAAATCTTTTACAAATATGGACCTATTTTATATCTTACTTGAATTATTCTGACCTCTTTTTCGCCCATTAATACGAATGTGAGTTATGAATATTTTTTTAATCTTGCTTCAAGTTGACATACTAGTAAAGTACACATTTTTTTAAATAATTTTCATAACTCCATCTAAATATTTTTTTCTTGTTATATTGTAATAATTTCTAGGGTTATGGTGTTTAACGCCACTTTCAGTTATATCGTGACGGTCAGTTTTATTGGTGGAGGAATCCGAAGTACCGGAGAAAACCGCCTGTCGAAAGTCACTGACAAACAAACTTTATCACATAATTCCAAAATTAGATATATTTCTTAAAAGATAAAAAGAACACACAGTAAAATGGTAATAGTCACAGAACACAGTAAAATGGTAATAGTCACAGAACACAGTAAAATGGTAATAGTCACAGAACACAGTAAAATGGTAATAGTCACAGCACACAGTAAAATGGTAATAGTCACAGAACACAGTAAAATGGTAATAGTCACAGGACACAGTAAAATGGTAATAGTCACAGAACACAGCAAATATAAAAGTAACATGTACCGTATACCAATTAAATAAGTACAGACATGGAAGACACGTGATGAGAATGAAGATAAACTAGTTTAACCCCGTCACTTTTTACTGAAGTGCCTGTACAAAACCAGGAAAATGAGCGTCGTGAATTTGTGTGTTAGTGATATCGATTTTGTCTACTTATACGATGTTTCTATTGAATTTTGGAACTTTTCTGACAATGTGGTATTTGTTTCATCTTATGCCTTTATCTCGAGTCTCCTTACTGATTTCCTGTTCCGTAGAGGTTGTATACCAGAGTGGAGAAACTAGGTTTTATGTCTGAACCTCTCATTGAGTGTTCCGTAAAGGTTGTATACCAGAGTGGAGAAACTAGGTTTTATGTCTGAACC
>MJUT01016238.1:172961-201788 GCA_002080005.1 Gigantidas platifrons | reverse complement strand
GGTTTTATGTCTGAACCTCTCATTGAGTGTTCCGTAGAGGTTGTATACCAGAGTGGAGAAACTAGGTTTTATGTCTGAACCTCTCATTGAGTGTTCCGTAAAGGTTGTATACCAGAGTGGAGAAACTAGGTTTTATGTCTGAACCTCTCATTGAGTGTTCCGTAAAGGTTGTATACCAGAGTGGAGAAACTAGGTTTTATGTCTGAACCTCTCATTGAGTGTTCCGTAGAGGTTGTATACCAGAGGGGAGAAACTAGGTTTTATGTCTAAACTTCTCATTGGGTGTTCCGTAGAGGTTGTATACCAGAGTGGATAAACTAGGTTTTATGTCTGAACCTCTCATTGGGTGTTCCGTAGAGGTTGTATACCAGCGTGGAGAAACTAGGTTTTATGTCTGAACCTCTCATTGAGTGTTCCGTAGAGGTTGTATAACGGAGTGGAGAAACTAGGTTTTATGCCTGAACCTCTCATTGAGTGTTCCGTAGAGGTTGTATACCGGAGTGGAGAAACTAGGTTTTATGTCTGAATCTCTCATTGAGTGTTCCGTAGAGGTTGTATACCAGAGTGGAGAAACTAGGTTTTATGTCTGAACCTCTCATTGAGTGTTCCGTAGAGGTTGTATACCAGAGGGGAGAAACTAGGTTTTATGTCTGAACCTCTCATTGAGTGTTCTGTAGAGGTTGTATACCAGAGTGGAGAAATTATTTTTTATGTCTGAACCTCTCATTGAGGACAGTGTTTGTAAGACAGTGTATATTTTAATGGCTTAGGAATACGAGTACCTCCTAACTGCATCCGCTGCATCACCTCAAATTCAATTTAATGTATGTGATAAGTTTTCAGCTTTTGTTATTTTCTACCAAAATGGTGAAGTACTGGTTTGAACAACAATCCAAAAGCCAAAATGACAACATATTCTTTGACAAAATATATTTTTATCATTTATAATTTGAACAAAGAGATGCTCCTGTATGCTTCCTTTTAAGGTTATAACGTATCTTTCCACTGTCAATGTACATTTTTAAAATTGATGGTAACTGTAAGATGAAGAACAGGATATCATTATATCAAAGGAGTAGATTAACCATTGTTGAGCCTCTGCTTTGTACTTCAAATCATGGTTTCATTATTTATATATATTTCATACTTTCTGTCACATTTAATACATTTAGTTAACTGTGAAATTCACTATTTTCCTTTTTACTATTATATTTGTATCAGAAAATGTAAATGTGTTGTTTTCTTATTATTATTTATATAATGATATGTAAACAATAATTTTAGTTCTTTTGATATTTTAATAAAAAAAAAAGGGCATTTTTTATTCTGTTGAACTTCCGTGTGTATTTGTAGATCAACTGGCGACATTCAAATAAAATTTATTTCATTTTAAAAATAAAATAAAATGAGCTATTCATTAGTTTTCTACTTTTATCTGAAGATTTGTAGATGAGTTTCCTTTCATGTTTAATTGCATCCATATCTTGGCTAGTTAAAATTATTAAAAGTAATTGCGAAAAAATCCGTTACTATGGACAAGATGTTATTGCTATGTAGTTACTACAAAAAGAATCTAGACGTAAAACATTGATTAGTTTCAGGAACTGTCAAGGTAGACAAAAGGTAATTTGTGCCACACATTATTTGTATTCTATGAACTCATTATTTTACTTGGTATACCTATTGTCGCTGATTTAGTGGATCAAAGAATTTACGTATAACAGAAATGCTGTTTTTTTTTTCACCAAAACACGAAAATTTGTATCCACCAATTAAAATGAGTTTAGAGTTTATGAACACGTATAAGAGATTAACAACATACAACAAAAATTCTTTATATTGCAAATATTTATTTCCTTGAATTCGTGATCTTCTATTTCCAACTATGATGTCATATATTTTAATAAAACATATTTCACAAAACCGATTATAGGATATATCTATTTTTGTAACATGCATTAATGTCTTATCAAGTCTGTCCTATGTTTGTCAACATCCTGCCTACATCCTGAACTATAATGGCGAGCTAATGTAAAATTAACAGTGTCCATCAGAGTGTTTTATAGGTAGTTTAACATCGGTAGACTTTTTGTTCTAAGCCACATGGCATATTATTTTTTTTTTCAAACATATTTTTATTTAGGAATAAAATACAAAATGTATTACAGTTTCTTTTAATAAATTATGAAAGGAAATTATAAACAGTGATGGTCAACAATTTTACCAATGGTCAACAATTTTACCAATATCAACGAATAAATACTTCTCATCTCAAAGAATCCCACTCAAACGGGGTATACTCGATACAACATTATGTGTTTGTCAGTGACTTACGACAGGTCGGTTGTTTTCTCCGTGTACTCTGGTTTCCTCCACCAATAAAACTGACCGCCACGATATAACTGGGATATTGTTGAAGGTGGCGTTAAACACCATAACTATAACCCCTCAAATCATCGAACTCAACAAACACCACGACGTACAAGTTAGAAATTCAGGTTGTTTTATTTTTAATACTAGAATTGAAAATATGGTATCAAGATAAAAATTAATTACTATATGTAGTCAAACCTGTATTAAGATGTTACTTTTGGGACAAAGAAAAAGTGGCCTCATAAGACAGGTGACCTTTTAAAAGAAGTTCAATTCATATGAAATTTTCTAGGACAGGACAAGAAAAATGTGATCTTTTATTACAGGTGACAGCTTATAAGAGGTGACCACAATAATAAGTATTCGATGATAGTATTAATAACCAGCTAAAGTTGTGAAAGGAAAAAAACATCCTTATCAAACATTTAGGCAAACAAAAAACAAAAAATCAAATCAGACAAAATATCTCTTAATTTGTTTCCTAAACAAATTGGCTTATTTTTGTTTGTTTGCTTGTTTGTTTGTGTTTCTTGGGGAGGGGGGTCTTTTCTATTTATTGATTAGTTGAAAATATTGTACCAAGGTGAAGTAAGAAATTATGTCCATTTTTCCCGAAGAGCTTTGTATTGAAATATTAACCATAGCATGATTCAAATAGGAACATCATTAATGATATTTTTCCTGCATTCACCACGTAACAGCGTATTGTAAGTTACTCCTTTAGTACCTTCAAACTCTTCTTGTATTTAGTAAAGCTTTGATTTCAACTTTGGCTGTCACTAGCAGAGATCGGCTATACATAATCAATTGGCTTCGATCTCTTAGTATGCAAGTATTATCAACAATTACATACCTTTCAGAAAGTTGTGTGAAATTAAACGGACTTTTTATGACTTAATTAATATCAAATGATAGTAAAGTTGCCAAAGGAAATACAAATGACAAAGCACAAAGCTGAACTTTATAATGCACAGGATTGAAGATACCAAAGACAGGATTGAAGATACCAAAGACAGGATTGAAGATACCAAAGACAGGATTGAAGATACCAAAGACAGGATTAAAGATACCAAAGACAGGATTGAAGATACCAAAGACAGGATTGAAGATACCAAAGACAGGATTGAAGATACCAAAGAGGTAATCAGAAACCGTAAGTTGGGGAAGGGCAGATAATACAAATGGCCAAAAGGGAAAAAAAGACGAGAACAATTAATAAAACACTACACAGAAAATTAAAGTGCGAGCAAAATAAACTCTACTAAAACGGGTATGAAATCGTGTGCTCCGGAATGGTAAAGAGTTCCTGCTCCATAAGTGGCTACTGTCGTGCTACTCGTGTTTACATATTCGGTGATATTGGGGTTCGTTTTGCTCGATCTTTAGTTTTCTATGAAGTGTTTTCTACAGCATTTGGCCATTATATTGTTTGTCTTACGATCTACGGCTTCTGATTACCCCTTTGGTATCTTCGAACTTTCCCGTTTTTCATGAATAAACAAAGGACTGACTATGGTGACTACTATAAACACAATGTTTCTGTGTCCATAGGTGACACAAACAGTTCGTAATAGTTAACAAAGTCATAATGGCGACCTTTAGAAATGATGACTTCAACTTCAACTTTATCACAATCAACGCCTGGTAATTTAGCTTCTTTTTTAAGCAGCAACCCTCTATCAAGGAAATCATGAAAGTAAACACAAGTTCTGAAATATTATGTGAACTGAGAGATATACTCCGTATGCAAGTACTGTCCACCTATTTCCATATAACTTGGTATACATTTATATTGAAGAGTAGACTTAAACAAAGTAATGGGTCAGCCACAAAACTAGATGAACAAAGAACGGACAGATGATAGGATGAACCTTTAGTACTTTCTCTTTGAAATGGATGAAAAGGTTATGATAAACGTATAGAAAACCCAAAGAAGTTAATTTAGTTATTCGATACAAAATGACTTACAAACATGCATAGAACAATAACAGAAAACCACATGTATTCGTCCTACAGCCCGACAGTGTGCATTGTTTTAATAATAGTTCCGAGTTTTGCACAGAAGCCGTCTGTTGACATAAATTATGTAAGTTCTGACAGTTGTTTGTGAAACATAGAATATTACTGTTCTGATAGTAGCCGCATAACAAGACATGAATTATAACAGATCTGATAGTGATTGCCTATAAAAGCATGATTCCAAAGTTCTGATTGAGGTCGTCTAAAAAGACATTGATTCTAACAGTTCTGACAGTGGTCTCCCCCACAGATATATCCCTTAATCTTCTGACAGTTCTGACATTGGTAGTATGTAAAACATTATTCAAGTGGGATAGATACGAGCAACATAATCACTTCTTTTAGTTTTTCTTGAGAAGTCCATGTATGAAGTCTGCTTCATACGAATAAAGGAACAAATCGGCGAGATGAGGAGCACATTTAGTACCCATTATTAGTGCATGTATACATATCAAGGATTGACCACATGGAACTTTTAGTCATAAGTAATAAAACGTAAATATCTAATTTAGTGCGCACGACGCGTTTATGTAATAACATTCATCAAGTATGCTAAAAGCCAGATTATTTGAAAACCAAATAATAAAAAAGCATCTTTGGGGGAACGAAAATCAAAGAGTCTAAACAGCATAGCTCATCAAAACCTGCCAAGTTCACCTATGCCTGATAGAGGAGTATCTTATTGTTAATAATAATGAGTGGAAGATACCATCGCGAACTAACAATCCACCAGCAGATGTATCGACCCAGCGATAGTAATATAAACGTAGATATCAATTGTAATGCGCACTAGACGTTTATGACATAACCTTCATCAGGTACACCCAAAGCCCAAATATATCATAAATAGTGTGTAGTATACGATGATCCCAATACGTGTAGACTTGAAAAAAAACACATTTTGAACATGTTGCTTAAAAAAATCAAGTATAACTGTTTGCTATATAGTGGTAATTTAAGACATTTAATTAAAATAAATTCGAACTATACCTTGATTTTATTTGATCTAAAGGTAATTTATTTCTTTGCATATCGACAAATTACATCTTGTATCTCAGATTTTGCTCAAACCGCGTGAGTCCAATGATTTGCAATTTTGGAGTGATTCATGTGAATTTTAATCCAAAACCGAGCACGAGAGCAGTAAACTGATGTACTACCTTGTGCCTGCTTACAGCTAATGAAATCTCTCCACAGTTATAATGCATGGTTTTCTCTCGGTTCTACTATCAACTACTATTGAGCTTTAAATCGCTTCTAAACCATATAAGCTATATGCTAACTAAACACATAATTGTAGAAAGTCCTTTGAAGTGGAAACATCAAAGCTAAAATGACAACCGGGGAATGTATAAAATGTATTTTTTTTATCTTCTAGTTGAAATACGGATGTTTAACTGTGAGTTTAAAGGGTACAAAGTTAACATAAATAAAAGTGATGTGCAACGTTATAAATCTACCCGATTTCTTTCATAAATTTATATTGCTTTCTCAAGAAAGTTTAAAGATACCGTAAATGGAAGGACAGAGAACATAATAGCCGCAAGAAAACAGACAAAACGACAAACAATGATCCACAAAGCACTAAACAGAAAACTAACGATTGAACAAAAGAAGACTACTAAAAACTGGGTGTCAACACAGGTGCTCCGGACTGGCTAGCAGGTCCTGCTCCACTCGCCGTGTTACTGTTAAAGGACACAAACATCATCTGGTATGGTAATCGTGTTGGACACAAACATCATCTGGTATGGTAATCGTGTTGGACACAAACATCATCTGGTATAGTAATCGTGTTGGACACAAACATCATCTGGTATAGTAATCGTGTTGGACACAAACATCATCTGGTATGGTAATCGTGTTGGACACCTGTAATTTGACAAAATGAGCGACACAAATCACAATAAGACATATAAAAAACGTGGAGAAACAATGGCAATCCTGCTAGGATCTGTGGAACGAAATCATATAATGGTATAATCGTCATACATGTAATATAATACAGAAACAATGGCAATCCTGCTAGGATCTGTGGAACGAAATCATATAATGGTATAATCGTCATACATGTAATATAATACAGAAACAATGGCAATCCTNGATTACTTGAGGCCGTCATTCACAAGAAAAACGCTTAGAAGGACAACCTCAGTTTCTAAATATTGGTAGTTGGTATTCATACGACAGTAAGTGTCCATTATTCAACGTTTCCAGTCACCATGATGGCATGGTTAAGCGTTGCGGAATATCTGTGTCATAGATGACCACATATACATTTCGTTTTTCGTATCCACCCTCTTTTCCTCTTTCATGAATGACTACCAGATTTTTAACAAGAATAAAACAAGGGTGCTACTTGTTGGACAGGAACGTCCAACCACTCTAGAGCACATGAGTTAATGCCATGTTTTCAGTGAGTTCCTGTTTCGCAATCATTAGTATTCTGTGTTTATATACTATTGTTTGTCTGTTTGTCATTTAATTATTTTGACTATTGTATTGTCTGTCTTTCTTCGATTGACGACTCCCGATTACCTACTTGGTATCTTCAAATCTGTCGGTTTGTAGTCTAATGTATCAATTATAAAATTTACAAAATGATATATTCATAAATAATCTAAGTGTTGATATCTTTTTATGTCTTCTTTCAAGTTTGATTGGGTGGGGTTTTTTTTGTTTGTTTTTTTGTTTTTTTTTTTTGTTTGTTTGTTTTTTGTGTGTGTGCTTATTACGAGTTTTAATACAAGTCTGTAAGTATGGGAGCATAATTCGTACTACCTGGAATGTTAAATGTCTGGTCAAAGACTATAGCTAATAACTTTTCAATTGCAAAATATAATATTTCATCGATATGATCTTTAATGAATGTGTATGCATCAGTGATTGATGTGGGTAAATGTCGGGTAAATGGAATTTGCTTTACATGGTCGTGCTTGGGATTTTCGTGTGAGTATTTTAGGAATACCTACATGTAATATAATAGTCACTCCACATGTTCCTGAAATTTAGTTTTTTTTTAAATTTAGAGTAAATTTGTTGTGATGTGTTTGAATCCTTTTTGTTTATCGCTTCTGTCGTATGGATAACTCGATAGGTGGGTACAATATATGTTATGTTTAAAAAGACGATTTTGTTAGGACTATAGTTGCTTATCGACTATCATAGCAATATTTCAGTGATATTGTGACGATCAGTTTTATCGCTTAGCGAAACCACCGTATCTAAAGACACCACGGTCTTGTAATTAGTAATTGACAAACTTTATCACAGAAAATTGCACCGAGTTCATCTAATCACGGGGCCGGAATCGAAATCCTAAACCTTAGAGATAATGAGGACTGATTGTATATGTAGATGTAAACCCAACTACCACACGATCACACCTACAGTGACACCCAATCACGAGTAAACCCTCTACTCAACATTAAACTTTGTGGGGCACTTGTTCTTCTGTTTGTCAACAAGTGTTAGAATTCATAGATATTTTATAAACTGTTTTCAATGAGATAACAAATGTTTTCAATTTCGCATATTTTCTATGTATACAACGGGTATCAAGATACACAGTACAGCTATAACTATTCGACAACTTCAAACGACTTTTGATAACTGGAAATCAAATAATATATTACTTTGGATTTGTTATCACTGCCTTTTTATTCTTTTTAATCCACAAATGACAACCTCCGAATACCTTCATCAACAAAGATGAAACTACCCTATTTCTTTATCAAACGGTAGTTAGCGGGTTTTAATGTCATATCAATCCAAACACTCACCATGTAAAGAATCGATCCTGACAACGTACATTCTCCTTTTACATAGATTTTTCGGTCTTTGAGATATACGAAATCTTTCATATCTTGACCTTTGCCCCAATAAAACACTTTATGAACCGTTTTATCTTAAATAATGTAATTGGAAGGCCATGGTATCCATATTACTGAACAAGGTAGTATTTATCATTGGATTAATAGGATAAAAACCTTCCACGTATTAAAGTATCTTATTATCAACTCTGTACCAGACGAATGTTACCATTTGCTCCGTAAACACTTCCCATATATCAGTCTATTAAAATACACGCCTAAATATTTCTTGCATTTATTATGCCAAGGTAGGTGCCGTCGGTTGTTTTCTGTTTGGTATTTTTTTAACTTTAATTTTCAATTGTTTTTATTGCACGCATGTAATATCATTTTAGATTCCTAGAGGGAAGATTGATCAACACGGGGATGATTTTTCGTGTTCCGGAAGGGTAGACAGTTCCTGCTCTACTTTAATCGTTGATATACTTAATATATTTGTTTATTCTGTGTAACGTCCAAATAAAAATACTTTATACAGTATTATTATACTATAAATTCCGTTCGCAATATCCGCGAGAAAATTATTAGAATTTAAAATCAAATCAAAATAACTATTGAATATCGTTATCATATCTCAAGCAGTATAATACATTTACACAGTTTTTTGTATGCAGCGTAGAAACTGACAACAAAATCGCAAGTTTTGACAACAGAGATGATATGTCGTTTCAACGTCTTGATAGCAATTTCAAAGACAAGTGATCACAGTGATTGCTTGAATGACTGTCCAGACAAATGTGGACTCTAGTTCATAAATTGACTACAAGACGAACATGTTCTTAAACACGAAAACATTCCGTCAACACGGAAGTAGGAATGTTACAACTAAAAGGTACGACCAGTTCTATTCAGAAAAGATTGAAGATACCAAAGTGGTAATCAGAAGATGTAAATCTATGAAGGACAAACAACACAATGGCCAATAGAAAAAGGACAAACAACACAATGGCCAATAGAAAAAGGACAAAAGGATAACAACGATCTACAAAACAATACACACAAAGTATCGAGCAACACTAACCCCACTAAAAACCAGGGGTGAACATATGTGCTAAGGAAAGATTAGCAGCTCCTGCTCTACATTGGACACCCGTCGCTTTACTGTTAAACGACACGATGTCATCTGATATGGAAATCGTGTCAGACACCAGTATATGTAAATAAATAGAAACACCATAGATAAAACATGAATCTCATACCAAACAAATGGGAGTCAAGGCGAATCGAACATCGTTTTTACGCGGTCATCACTAATTTGTGGGCCTGACTGTCAATATATAAACAGATGTCTAAATACGTGTTGTCGGTTGTATCGTGAATGGACTTGCGCGCTTCAAAAAATGGCCACAGAAATGTTCTGGTTGTCGTAATTACAACCCCATACTTTCCTCATTCATGACTTTTCATCAGATTTGTAACAAGAGTAACACGATGGGCGTCTTTAGTGGAGCAGGGACTACTTACCCTACCATCAACCTTGTTTTTATGGGATTCGTGTTGTTCAATCTTTAACTTTCTGTGTAGTGTTGTTTACAGATCATGGTTTGGACGTTTGTCCTTTTTCTTATGGCCATTGACTTTTCTTAAAGGCATACCAAAACCTTAATTTTTTCATACCCAAAATTATTGTTGTAAATGATTTGTTTAAGCTATCATTAAACAGTTATGCTGCAAAAGATACGATGTGTGTTCTTTTTTTGACAAAAAAGACCCAAAACTATCGTTATCGGAATTATTGTGATGGATAAAAATAATTCAATTTAACCCGGCTCTATTCATATGTGAACCCGTCTTGCGTATGCGCACTATTTAGAAACAATACACAACATGTGGAAGAGAATGTGTCAACACGTGGAAGAAAGCGGACTTTGACGGATTCAGAGAAAAAGAGGAATAGAAGTGCAGTATCTTCCAAATGGAACAAATGCAGGATATATGTAGGGGATCACTTGGACCATTGGAACGAACTGAAGGAAGTGCTACGCATCCAAACTCACGCTGAAGTGGCAAAGATTTTGCTTGATAGGTAAGCAGAGCATGTTGCCTTCTTTTCTAAATCGTTTTTCATATTTTATGAATTTATAATGATGCCTATGATCATTTTCGGTAGATATTATTCAATATATGTAATTTTGCACCTGTCAACAGCAAATCATTGTCAATGAGTAGCATAAAACGGCCGTATTTGCGAGGTAAACAAACACGACATGCTGCAGCATTCGGGCTACTGGCATAAAAATATATAAAAATAGATTTGGTCTCGCTCAGGTCAGTGCATAATTAATTAGCTTCCAGTAACGATAGTCAGCTTTTTTAAATCGAAAAACAAAACGTTTCGTAGCGTATTCGCCAATAATTTGGTGTTTAATCTCCATTTTATGAAGGTCAGTACGGAAAACGACAATAATCTTGGGTATGAAAAAATAACGGTTATGGTAGACAATATGCCTTTAAATGAAAGGAAGGTGGTCGTGCAATTAAGATGCTTAGTAACATAATTTGTTAAGTATCAAAACGGGAACTTTTATATATTTGAACTAAATGTCTATTTTTAGATTTGAGAAACAAATTTCAATCATATCAAATGACATGAATTTACGGATCTTTCAGTGTAAATTACTTCATCATATTTTACCGACTACTAGCAAACTCTTGAAGATGAGAATTAAAGATATTAGTTTTTTAAAACCTGTTCAATAGAAACTGCTTCCATTCTACACTATCTTTGATAATCTTTTAAAATCTGGGTTACATATGGTTTGTTTATAATTGGAAATATTAGTTTAACTGTTCTTATTAAATTTAGATTATAGTGGATATGTCATGTAATATTGTGTCTTGTCTTTGATTGCAGTATATTGTCTGTGATGTCTGCAATAAATTGAAAAATTACCCCCAAAAAAATTAAATAAAAAATAAAGGTTGGAAAAACAAAATCGAATATGGATTCTGCACATTTATGCAAGTTGGCAGGTGAACTGAAATTGTGCAACTTGCATATAGATCATTCGACATGTGTGACATTTCACATCATTTGTTTGATGACGTATTAAGACAATAGTGATGACAATACAGACAAATATTTCTTTTGTATTTGAAGGACAGACAAGTACGTGTATCAAGTAAAATTTGATTTACACTCAACACAATATGTTGTCACAAACCCTATTCATATGGTTTTTAATATAATTTTTAATATAATTTTAAACATCTTTTTTGAAGATTATTGACAACGATTGAAGGAACGAGAACGTAAAGTGCTCTCAAAGGCATAAAGTAAAACAATGACAGCATATTGTCATCGACTTTCTGTAAAATGATACTGATCTGTTACAGTGTAATATCTCCCTGTTAGATTAAAATCAATACAATATGCCATCCTGTAACTGTTATTTGGACCGCCATGGCCGTCATTGTTAGCTTTTTGATTCACTTCTATCTATGTAACGTCAGTGTTCATCCTCACTTGACTCTGTGAGTTCGATTCCCGCTTTTCGATTTGTCGATACAACTGATTTATAAAGTTAGTCAGGTAGTCGTGGCAAATCGCTGGTGTTCACTTGATACTACACATTCCCAACACCACTAAGACAGTCAGTAGAAATATAACTGATATGTTGTCGAAAGTCTTATAAACGTTAGCAAACTCCAAAGGGGCAATTAAACATGGACAATCCAGAGAAACTGGCAACATGAAAAAAATGTAGGGCACATAAGACGAATACAAACAAAGCTAAAAACTCAAAACAAATACATGTATGTGTTGGACACCACTATATGCAAACAAACACAAATAACGTAAATACGACATGAGCCCTCCTACAAGCAACTGGATGTAAAGACGTAACGGACATCACAACATGCAACTCAGAACATAAAGACACATAATAGGAAATATATACATGTACGTACAAATAATCATATTCGGTTAGAAATAATGATACATGATAGAGAACCATCTTTAGATCAGTTTTGAAATGCTGTGATTCACTTGTTTGAGTGTATTAATGAGAGGATGTGACTTGGTTACTAGACACATCAATATTACACTATGATCATAAGAGAAGTTTGAACATCAGAAGGCATATATGGCAGGACAGACAATACAATGGCCAAACGAGAAAAGGATGAAAAGACAAACAATTGACGACCAAACACTAAACTATGTAGAAAACTAAATATTGAGCGACACATATAAATGGTTTATTGTATGCACTTTAGTAGATCTTTAGCATATGTTGGCTATCCTGTTTAGGGTCTTAGGTTTATTGTATGTACTCTAGTAGATCTTTAGCATATGTTGGCTATCCTGTTTAGGGTCTTTGGTTTATTGTATGTACTTTAGTAGATCTTTAGCATATGTTGGCTATCCTGTTTAGGCTCTTTGGTTTATTGTATGTACTCTAGTAGATCTTTAGCATATGTTGGCTATCCTGTTTAGGCTCTTTGGTTTATTGTATGTACTTTAGTAGATCTTTAGCATATGTTGGCTATCCTGTTTAGGGTCTTTGGTTTATTGTATGTACTTTAGTAGATCTTTAGCATATGTTGGCTATCCTGTTTTGGCTCTTTGGTTTATTTGATCCCAAAGACTTTTATATCATTTGTCTTTCCAATCCTGATCATGCGCGTACCTAATAAAGGTTATTCCAGAAACGCGTTGTGCGCACCTAATTCTAAATCTAGGTTTTTGTTGATGATTTTATCAACATCCGATTCACACGAACTTCATTGACACGAACTTTTGCAAAGAAGAAATGAATTACACGAATTTCTAAAAGGAATACACGCATAATTGTATCACATGAACTTAATAAGGATTAATGACAAAAACTAAACACCATAAACCTAAGCCTAAGCCATAGATGATTGTGTTAAATAATTGTCCTCAAATTAGGGATCGTTTCACAATGTGACAGTTTTTTTCAAATGAAGTTAGTTTCATTTGGCTCAAACCACCCACCCACCCCCTCCAAATGAAAGTGTGAAAAACCAAACTCCACCTAAAAATATAGGGTTTAGAGCCATGTATTCTCCATATGCATGTCATGATAAAGGGTCTATCTAGACTATGAATCTTTATCATTTCAAAATCACAGACACTTGGTTTCATCGGGGTCCGACCTGTAATCCGACAGTCCGATAGTCCGACGGTCCGATAGTCCGACAAATGCTTTATTTCTTTGAAAGTTAACACTATAACATGTGTAATATGAGGCCAGAAACCGAACCGTTTACTCACCAAAGAAAGGTCCAGAACATCGGAAACACGATATCATAGACGGATAAACAATTGGCAGGGCCACACAAGAACTCAAAAAAAACACATATATGAACAACACGGACTCCATAAAAACCTGGATCCAGTCATGATGAACCGGTAGTGTAAGTATCCCGTATATTTTTTAGTAGCGACGACTTCAGGCTTTATTCAAGTAGCGTGTAGCCGAGTCCAGCCAAGAAAAGTCACTATTAAAAAGAAAGATGAAATAAATGAACACTAAAAAAAAAAAATACAAAAAAAGGAAAAGACAAAAAGAAGAGCGTATCAGTGTCCCCCGCCCTTTATCATGGGATATTTATGTTAAAAAGCAATGTCGACACATCAATAGAGCTGAATACAATAATGTGATTGATTGATTGATTGATTGATTGATTGATTGATTGATTGATTGATTGATTGATTGATTGATTGATTGATTGCTTAAGGTCCAGCTAGCAATATTTCAGTCATATTCAGGATGAGAAAAGTTTGTAAACAAAAAATCAGAAAGAGGGGACTTTGGGATGGGTCAACATGGGCAACGACATAACACGGGAACTTGTTTTTCTGTCTCTTCCGACGACAAGTTGGTCCTATTTTTATTCCCCGGGATTCTGACGGGTGACCCTGCTATAGTCGCCTTCTACGACAAGCGCATATATAAAAAGTTACGATTGAAGGAATTATCCCTAAGTGACCCCTTATATCACGGAAAGAAACAGCATCGGAATATGACAAAATAAACAACTGTGCCATGATACGCCCCCCNNNCCCCCCATTTTCAGGGATGGATTGTGACGTTACCAGAACTGATTCAACGGAAGTTAATGACGGCTATTCCTGACCCTGAATCTTTGGTGATTTCGTTGGTATTCGAAATGCTATAGTTGTGGTAGGAGGAGGGCGTACATGGGCTATTTGTATTGTTCTGAGTGGGCATGTCCGACCGGTAGTGATTCCGTTTTCCTGCGCTTTTTTGAATTGTAGGTAGTTTTCTTTTATCACAAAGATCCTATCGTATATTTCAGAATAACTCTATAGTTTTTATCTACCTGGGGGTGCGTACAGAGGTTCATCTCCTTGTCCTTATATGGCCTATATATACTGTTTTTCGTATGGACTATCGGACAATCGGACTTTGGTACTGTCGGATTATCGGACTGTCGGATTATATAGCTACGGCCCCGATTTCATCTAAGTGTACATATAATTCAACAAGCATACTGTACCAATAAAATGATATTTACAGATTAATATGAACATCTCTGTAATGTGCATTCTTATAATAAATGCAAAGATCTGGACCACTTTAAAATGTTCCAAGAATCGAAAAGATTATTTCTTTTAATTTGCAAAAGAAAACCGTTGCGTATGATATTTAGTTGTACCGCAAACAGGAAACCAGAGCTGTGTACATATATACACCCATTACTTATCACAGGGCTTTGTCACTATCCACGTAAATATACTATCAATGCATACATGTTTATGCATTGATAGTATATTTACGTGGATAGTGACAAGGCCCTGTGAATTATTCAGTACTAAAGAAACAGTACAATATACAGGCTCGAAAGAAATTAAAACGATGTTCCATTCAATTTTATGCCGTTTGTTAAGTGCATTTTCAAAAGATTTATTGACAAATCTCAATGTGCGATTTTGTTTTTTTTCCAAACGTGACAGCTGAAATCCACCCACCTACCAAACGAAACTAACTTCGTTTGAAAAAAAAAACTGTCACATTTTGCGACGATCCCTAAATCAAATGAACTGTGCGATTTATAACGACATGTGTTGACTCATGCACGATATCTACCGTGGTACTACAATTTGGTAAATTAGTGGTCATAGTTTATATAAAGGGGCAAAATGTGCTAAAAGAGGAAACATATATCTTCAATCATTTGAGGCACGATATATATATATTAAAGGCGGATGCCTCGTTATTTATTGACGCCAATACTCATACAAATTTTTAAGGTATACGTTTTCCCCCATTCCACCCATTATATCTCATCTTAATGATTAAAAAAAAATAATGGACAAACTATATTTAAAGGCAGCATATCCATATATTGTACACTAGAACACATGTACCTGACGCTGGGGTGCATTTGCTCAATTCAATAAGACATCATGTTGAATAAGATTTTTATTTGTATATTAAAATCTTTGACGTGGAACTTGAAATTTACCTAAAATGAAAAATACCACAGTCAGAACATTTCTAAAATATAATCCAAAAAAGAGGTAAAATTAATACACCTAGCACATATGTGTACTCACTTTCCTGGCTCGATACTGGCTCATTTAAATCTAAAAACAAACAGTGGCCGGGTTAAGCTAATGTTATGGGTCCAAACATCCCCTCTTAGTGAAATGATTCTGTCATACAAGTGTTTTCTATGTATGAGTAAATTACCAACCCTCACACCATCAATTTGATTCTAATTATAGTCTTTTTTATAGACTAATAGTTATTTTTGTTATATTTTAACATCTTTTTGATGTTGTTGTGCTGCATTTTAAACGTTTATTTGTCTATTTACATATACATGCATTAACAAAATGTAATGATGTATCATTGACAAAAAATTCAAAAACGTGATTAAGATTTTAAGAAGTCTTTGGTTTAATTAAATAATTCCAGTTCAATTGTTATTATAATATATTATGAGTAGTAATCCTGACGATAATCTGTAACGACAAATCTTTTATTGGTTGAATATTTTGGATAAAGTCGTGGAAGAAAGATTTCCTATCACTTCTCAAAGAGATAAAACGTAGCGACCTCTTTGATGTCCGCCATATTTGTAAATGCATGCGGAAAATCAACAATCACTTTTACACGATACACAGAGGGCGTGTACACAAATCTAGCTTTTGATGGTTGTCGAATGTACCCGTATTTTGTCACAATGATATATGTGATGTTGACAGAACGACAAGACTTATATGATCAGGAATGTCTCACGATAAATTTTGATTTATAATTTATTTAGGATCAACACTTGGCGGGAACAGAACTAACATCTTACTAATCTGATAAAAGTTTTTGAACATTTAATTCGAGAGTGAAATACACTAATCATAGCTAAATATATCCAAGGACCACTAAAGGTATTATCACATGAATGACAACCATTGGGTATACTCTAGTAATTCAATGTATATATTTCAATAGCAAGAAATACAGAGAGATGTCAATCATAAGAAGAGAGCATATCTGTCAGTATATATTTGAGCCATCATGTATATGAAGGACTCGAGCAATATTATATTCATTCATAATTTTCAAATTTAAGTGCTAGCTCTTGGAAATGAAGATCTATTTCATTAACTCTTATACTGGAGAGTTTTTCAAGTAAGGTACTTGTTGAGAGCAACTCTTACTTACCTTCATCACAGAAGAGCTCTTTATTTCTATTTGAATTAAATAAGCAGGTGTTTGAGTGGCATTTTGTAATTAACATTGGATGGAAATGGGAGATTTGGAGTGTTCTGACAATACACTGCAACGTTTTCGTTTCCAGACAACCATTTTCATCAAACGAATAGTTATTACTGTATTCGTGTAATTTATCACACACGAATTTCCGCATTAAAGATTTTACTACGTATTTGCATTAAAATTGATAGACAATGCAAAGAGAGCCATATGTTCAATATGCATCCTCCGTGTAATTCGTGTCGTCATAACTAAGATAATGTCACTGGGGTGCCTTTATCATCATTGATTGGATTTAAATATATGTTCGATCTATTTGTTTTCACTCAAGAATTTTAAAATCGAATTCTACGATCATTCTGAATTCACCCAACCCAAGCCCCACACAAAATAGCGTCCGCAATTCGAGCGCATGCCTTTTTTATTATTTCTAAAAGTCATGACTCTGGAAACTTATTATTTTTCTAGCCGTCAACACAACAGTCTGTTTTTGATGTTTTTTCCTTCATAAGAAGAGTTTGAAGATACCAAAAGGTTACTCAGAATCCATAAATGAGGTCCAGAAAGCGTATGTTTGTTTATCTTAAATGACATATTTGATACCATACCCCTACCGTGAATATTTTTCCATTATGTAAATTATTAATATATATTGATATGAAATCTATTTTGTTACCTTTTAGAAACTGCAGTAAATCGTTATACGACTGGTACTATTAACTGTTCAAACAAAGACATATGGTTATAACAATTAATATATGATAACACAGCTTAGTACATATCAATACAACTGATTTCTAAATATGTCGTCTGGTATGGAGTAGATAGCCATGAGAACGTGCGTTTTGTGCATATAGCAATAAAATTGAAAAGTTTTTGTGTGAAAAATACGATTGCTTATGTATTTTTTTTTATATAACAAGAGCAATTAATGTAGATGCCCAGGTGAACATGCGCCATGTACATATAGCAATAAAATTGAATGTCTGAAAAAAAAAAAAGGTTTATCTAAAATTTATTATTTTTTAATTACAAGAGGAATTAAATGAATATTATGTAATAAAGTTATTAGTTACTTGAGAAACATCGATGGTTCTCTACAGGTACTCCGATATAACTGAAATATTGCTGAAATCGGCGTCAACACCCATAATCCAAACCAAGCTTAAATAAATGGATAGGTAGAAATAGTGCTTTATATATATATATATTATCAGTATACATGTTTGTTTGTTGTCATGTATTATTAATACGATACACAATTGGGGCTTTTTTGTATTAAACAATATTATGGAGTAAAATTCTATGAATCATGTAAAATATAGTTGGTAGCGGCATGCTAAAACTGTTATGTACATAAACCGAAATCAAACGTAGCAGTATAACAACTATCAAGTAAAAGCTATAACTCTTACTTTGACATTTGTCTTATTTACATATACCTATATATAATAATGTAATACATATACTACAGTATATAAGGGATTACGTGGCCATTACCTCCTCTGGTAGTTAGATCTACATCTACCTATGCACTTAATGTTTATCACCACAAAGGTTTGCCTGTTCATAACCTCAGTCCCAGCACCAGAACATCGAGGCGATATTTACTCGATTAAGATGTATCTGAAAAAACCTAAATGTCAAAGTACGTTATGAAGAGCTTATTTTGAAAGTAGGAATCATTTTATGAAAATATACAACTGCCGTTACTTGTCATTCATTATGTACAAGAAATATAGGGTTGTTCCTTGTTCCGTGGCTATTACGGATCAAAGAAAGATTTGATTTGATTTGATTTTTGGTGTTTTAAAGCCACTTTTAACAATATTTCAGCTATATCATGGTGACAAGTTTTAGTGGTGGAGGAAGCCGGAGAGAACCAACGACCATGGGCAAGCAACTGGTAAACTTTATCACTTGCGGCTGCGAGTCGAGTGCATTGGCTTGTATGAGTTGTTAGATCCAACGACCTAACTCATTGAGCCACCCGGGCCCCCTCAAAGACAGAATGGCTACTGAATGTTAGTAGTACTGTTTGAACCGTATATAAATGGAAAACGTAATTTATATGCATGTAAATGCAGCTTTGTAGTAATAATTAAGAAGTATACATTTTTACATCGGTTTTGAAATTCAAAATCAATAAAAATACATTACTGACGTTATCGTCATTGTCAAAACTGCAACACATATTAATTGGTGCGTCATGTGATTGGAACTAACCTTTCTCAACAAACAAAAGCATGAACAAAGTGTTTCAATATGGTCAAATTAGTGGGGTTCGTGTTGCTCGATCTTTAGTTGTTTATGTAGTGTTGTGTAGATATTTGTTTGTCCTTTTGTTCTTTTTCTTTTGGTCATTGTGTTGTCTGTTCTTCTTCGATTTACGGATTCTGATTACCTCCCTTTTGTATCTTCAAACTCTTTATAGTAAAACGAACAAAATTATCACTATGCAAAATATGGACAAAATATTGACAATAGTTGGCATATGATGAACACACAGATATACACTGTCAAAACATTTTCTGAAATAACGGTTCCGATCACGGTAAAAACTTGGCATATACGGGTGTATTGTTTTAAAAGACTTTCTATCATAGTTGATAATAAAGGGTAACGTAACAACTACTCGGTCATACCATAGAAATCCCTGCGAACAAAGTAACGTTGTGCTTTTAGACTATACAATTTAGCGTACGTAATAGAAAACTGAAAAACGTATGATTGACTATATTTGCTAAAATCAAACAGCAACGTACTGACTTGTTTTAAAAAAAAAAGAAGCAAAATAAAGTATACAAACGGATAAATTAATGGTGTATTTTCAATAGGATTGGCATCACTCTCCTTTTGTTGTTTGATGTGTCTAAAATAGTGCCTATAGTTTTAATTTTGCTGTATAACGTAGATCAACTTTGGTATTTATTTATAAAATTAGACACTCTTTTTAAATTAAGCATTTGTAATAATTTTCATTGGTTTTCTTTGTAGTATTTTGTAGTTCAATGTTTGTCTTTATTTTATTTTGGTCATTGTGTAGTCTTTATTTTATTTTGGTCATTGTGTAGTCTTTCTTTTTCCGATTTATGTTTTAATATTTTCATACTTCCCTTTCACATTCAAACGTTTATCCCTATTGGATAAGTAGCACAGTCAATCGGTCATGTCGGAATTATCAGAAGAAATCTTGTTATTTTCATGTATCTAATACTGTTCATCAACTTTTATACTTCTCACAGTATACTATTATCTACATATTATTATTAACCAGATTAGCCTTTTCTTATAAAGGAAGATATTTCTAGCAAATTCAGTAATTGATATCAAAGCGCATTATTGTTTATTAAATGTTTTATTTACAATAAAAATAAGGTTAATCGTAATGCCTTCTATGCTTCTTTTTTCTTTTAAAGAATACATCCTTACAATTAAATATTCAGATGAAAGTAATTAAAAATTCTTCTCGCTCAAAACTAAACAACTTGAAGTTATACGTTTCCCAGTTGACACGGTGTCTATTCAGATAAAATGTATAACTTTAGCAATATTGTCGGGTTTAAACTCTTAATCTGGTGTCGGAATTTAAAATGAACTAATTAAATGTCGATGTGAAATTAATTACACCATGTACAATTTCATTTGTATCATGTTCTGACCCCCGCTTCATAAATCCAGATTAAAAACGACTTGTACCTGTCCAAGTTCCTTCATACGATATGTCAGCAAATTTATTTAATGCCGCTCTAAAAGGTTCCGCCATTGCCGGCCATTGTCAAGATCCAGCTAATCACCAGCTGCCTTTTATAATGGAAACACAAAATGAATTGAATAACCGTGAAATATAAAATTGAAAGAACGGAAAACTTTTTATATATTTTTTCACTTGACTTTGTGTAAAACGCATATCTTTTAACAACAAATGCCTACTTGAAAGAGCATATATATCATGCAAATAAACCGAGACTTAAGGCAGTACATTTTGTCATCCCTTCATTTTGACAATTGAAGCAATAATTCCTAAGTATTATTTATTCTTCTTTCTTCTTTTTCTTCCTTTTTTAGTAAATGACATGGGTGACAGCATTGTATTTCGGCACTGAATAATTATCCTGCCCCGCAAAGCTTTAAATCTGGAAAAAAAAGGTTTCAATATATAATGCTTTGATGTATTTAGGCAAAAATCGTTTTTGAATAATTACATATAAATTGGATGGATTTCTTTAAATTTGAATATCCACCAATAAAACTGACCGCCACGAAATAATTGAAATATTGTTGAAAGTGACGTCAAACACCATAACCTTAACCTTTAAATTTCAAACTGACGTGCCTAAATATCTTCTGTTTTCCACGAAATTTTCCTTAAAATATAATATTGAATAATATATATTTGTCTATTACACGTTATTACGAGTAGTGTAAAATGTCTTTTTGATGTGTACCAGTCTTGAGGTAGGTATATGAAAGATAGGTTTGAAGATAAAGGAAATCAGATAACAAATCGAAGAATGACAATCAATATAAGACGCTGAAAGCACAGTTTGCCTTTTCATACTCTTTCTATTAAAAATATTGCATTTTTACTATTTTGTATAACTTGAGGGACGTCACTTTGTTGCTGTGATATTACCAGCTTTTGCGTTAAACAACAAAGAATTAATCAATCTATATATCTTGAAGCTTTACATTTTGCTAAATAAAATATGTTGTAGAACCTTTAATATCTTGGGGATCAAAGCGTCCATTCGCAGCTGAACTTTCTCAGTTTAAAGTGTAGAACCGGTTTGATAAATTCAAAGTCTGCAAAATTTGATATTTACTGTTTTTCCTCAAAATATGCAGCGTTGATGGAGTAAGATCAAAGACTGGTTGCTTCAGAATATACCTCAGAATAATGTGACGAATTGAGCGTCACGCTGCATGCTGACTGCTGTTTCAGTGAACTAGCACCATAAAACAAGCTGAGTGTCATTGCATAGCACCAATCAGGCATCAATATCATCATCATTTGAAAGGTAACCTGCTATCACCAAAATATAGGTCGCTTGGTTTTTAATCAACAATCACTCCCTTCAACAATCGTGAACTCTCTCCAGGGGCGTTTTCTATTTTCCAGAACGGTGAGCATATCAAAATCCGATAATGTTCGTCAAAAAGTATCAATTTTAAAACCCAGTGAATTTTGTAAAAGACTATCATACTTAACTTATTCTTCAATGGAAAAGGTGTACAATTATTTTAGACTCAACATAAATCAATTTGTGATAGTGCACACACATTCTTCATCATTTTAGTTATACTTTTTGTTCAGCAAGAACATGATATTTCCAGTATACAACCTGTAAAAAAACTATTTTTTAAACAATATTCGAAACTCAGATATCCATAACAGTACTGGTATCAGCTTATAACATATATGTGACAGATTCGGTATGTAAAATATATCAGAAGGACATAACATCCAAAATATACGTTTAGCAATCTAATACTAAATTATAATTTTTAGTGAATGAATTTTTAGAACGAGTGTAACATTCTAACTTTTAAATTGTATGGCCGTAGAGACCTGGTCACCACGGAAATGCAAAAATACATCCAAAGACAAAATAAGAATTATTTTAATTAAAATGTAGATGTCTAATTGATGGGAATAGCCGTCCCCTGGTACGCTCAATGCCGCTGAGGGGAATAGCCGTCACCAGGTACGCTCAATGTCACTGAGGGGAATAGCCGTCACCAGGTACGCTCTATGCCACTGAGGGGAATAACCGTCACCAGGTACGCTCAATGTCCCTGAGGGGAATAGCCGTCACCAGGTACGCTCAATGTCACTGAGGGGAATAGCCGTCACCAGGTACGCTCTATGCCACTGAGGGAATAGCCGTCACCAGGTACGCTCAATGTCACTGAGGGGAATAACCGTCACCAGGTACGCTCAATGTCACTGAGGGGAATAGTCGTCACCAGGTACGCTCAATGCCACCGAGGGGAATAGTCGTCACCTGGTACGCTCAATGTCACTGAGGGGAATAGCCGTCACCAGGTACGCTCAATGTCACTGAGGGGAATATCCGTCACCAGGTACGCTCAATGCCAAAAGATTACAAAGCCAAATAATTCATAAGTTTTGCCAGCAAGAAAAGTAAGAAGAGCCCACATAGAAAAACGAAAGTAAGCTAAGGTCACCTCTGTCTGGAGGAGGAGAACCTGAATTTTAATAATAATGACTTTTTTTTTAGAAATTATAAACTTTTGAATATTTTCATGATTTAAAAACATGGGGTGTGGTTTTTGTCTTTCTATTAAAAAAATTGAACTCTCAAGATCAGTTAAAATTGCGTTGAATAACTTATTTACCTTGTTGCTTTGTAGTATTATATTAAACCTTATATTTTTTTTTTCATTACTATAACGTGGCATAAAATTTGATATTTTATTGACAGGCTGCTAATGTAATGAAAGCATATTTTATCATTTAACAATAAAGTAGAAATTATTTATTGTTCTGTGTTTACTTAAGTTAAGTTTTACTGCCCAGTAAATCAGATTTCATTTTATTTAAAACCAATTATTACACATATTTTAATCAATGTTCGGTCTATACTCATGCAAAGGGGATGCTTGTCGCGTGCTCTTAATTGCAATTGATTAATTACAATATGTGGAAAATATCATAATCAAACAAAATCCCCGTTAGTATGTCAACAAGAACCATTTATAAGTCTATAAAAGAATAATAAAACACGATTTTTCTTTTTTACAGGTAAAACCTAATGATAATTGGGTGTTTTGTACTGGTGGTTTGTCAGTAAATATTTGAAGTACATGCCCATAACGGTCTGTGCACAATATGCAGTAATCGTGAAACCCCTTAGACAGAACATGAAGTGTATATTGACTAGCTGAAGGGTCCAGTTCTTGACTCTGGAGATTTACATAAACAAGGCGTTTGATGAGAGATTAACAGTTTATTCAGTAAAAACTGGGAATTAAACCACACAAGTATTTTAAACTTGAATTTAAGTGTTATATCTTTACCCTGTCTATCTTCCTGAATATTGTTGTTTTATTTGTCAAAAGGTACCAATTCATAATGATGTTATGTGACGGTATGAAAACAGACTTGTGAAAAGGAAAACTTCAAAAAGCATTATAACAAAAAAACATAGGTAATGTCCCACTGCAACTACACAAAAATGTATATGCATAGTTTTTAACTACCATATTCTTCCTGTTTATCTAATAGTCAGTTAGTTACGAGTCATGACTGTCCATATGTATGTTGTCGTTCATTTTTGATTTGATGGTAGGTGGTGTTTTTAAATAAGCGAATATATGCGGTTATATCATTGTTTATTTCAATATATATTTTCTTTGTAGATTCAATTATAAAGAGGGGAGGTTTGGATCCCATTAACTGGTTACAGGTAAACGTTAGCGAAGGGAAAATTAGAATGGACAGTCGAGAGACACAGGAAACACTGCATATAAGACACAGAAAAACAACAAAGCAAAAAACAACACGGAAAACTAAAATGATGAGCAACAAGGGCCAACCAAAAACACCGACGATCAATGCCGGTGCTTAGGAAGGGTAAACAGACACTACAATAATCTCACCAGTCATAAAAAGGTACTTATTCTCGCTGCACCTGTCTTTATAGCAATCACTCTGTACTTACGTGGTTTCGTTATATCTGTATATAGTTAAAGAGTTAATAGAAAAGGTTTGGAAATTAAATATATGTGTGCTGATGGGTGTCACATGTGTAGAAGGAAGTGCTTGCCCTTTCGGAGCACCTAAGAGCATCCCAGGTTTTTAGTGGGGTTCAAGTTACTCGATCTTTTGTTTACTGTGTAGCGTTTTGTAGATAATTGTTTGTCCTTTTGTCCTTTGTTTTTTTCGTTTGGCCATGGTATTGTCCTACTTCAATTTACGGCTTCTTATTACCTTTTTTGGTATCTTCAACCTTGTCTTATACATATGTGTTTATTATGTTGGAGACATGTTTGCATTTCTCGTAAATGCATGCAAATACAGGGTAGTCAAAATTTAATGTGAAATCGTATACATTTGTTCATATTGTTTATTTAAAGATTTAAATATAATTTGATGTAAATGTGCAGTTTCTAATAGCAATAGACATGACGGAATCCGTCTGTGTCATTTATCCTATCTTATACAAACATTTCTATTAAAACAGAACATGTATACACCAAGGAAAAAGTGTTTTACCCTTCTTATTTTCATATTTATCTAAACTTGTATAAACAGAAGATTTAATCAAAAAACTTTCGCACACTTTTGAAGACTGGTAGTTCCGTATTATCTTGTATGCTTAAGTTAAAAAAAAGTACACAATATATGTTAATGAACCACGGTGTATAAAATATATAGTAATTTATAAGTAAATCTAGACGATGTTGCTTTAACAGGTGATCAATCTTCTAGACATGGTATGTTATCATTATTGTGAAGATTAAAACTTGTTCAGTTTTTTTTGTTGCTTTTAGGTAGATTTTCCCGACACCGCACGAATCCTGAAATATAAGAAACTGGCCAACTAAAGATTAGTTATAAATGATAAGTTTATATGTTTGTTTATTTTCTACACATATACAGTCCAATTTGATAACAACATGACTAACAATATTCGTATGTCAACAATTTCTAGATTGTTCGATTGGTTTCTTGTGGTCATTTCCTGAATTGATTATACAACGATGAAGGTGGTTTGAAAATAAAAAAGAAGAAAGTAAATGGTCTGTCGTATTACTTTGCAAATCGAATGAATCTCTGACCCACGGTCGTGTATATACATATAATAGTATATGTGATATAAGGCAATGTCCAATGTAAGATAGTTTTTCCCACAAATTAGTTATTTTTAAACAGGTTTGCTTTTGGATTTTTTAAATTATTTTGTTGCCTTGTTTTGTTTTTCTTTTTGTTTTCGTTTTGTTTTATCTGTTTCACTGTACCATTGTTCTGTTATGGTTTATGAGAATACAGATCTTGTCTTGTCTTGTTTGTTTGTTTGTTTGTTTTTGTTTTTAGTTTTTGTTTTTGTTTTTGTTTTTGTTTTTGTTTTTAGTTTTGTTTTTATTTGTATTTTCGTTTGCTTTCATTGAATTAATATACAGTTCATTATAATACACTTGATATTTTAGACAGAGGAACATGTGCATAAATTGACAAAACTTTCGTCGTTTGGATTCTGTTTCTGCCAATTTTCTTCAGTTGACTTTGATCCGGATTGTCGTGATCCGATTAATTAATAAATAATGGTGTTTATTATTATTATTTTTTTTATCTAATCCAAGAATTAAACAAACATTAGACTCAACGAATATCTGACATGACTCAAGAGTGGAACATTCGCTGTCAAAATTTGTGAATATATAATAAATATTACAATTCGTTGGGAGTTTTTGTTCACGTCTTTTTTATTTGTTACTTTTGTTCATGTCCATGAATTAATTTGTACTGTTTGATCGCTCGTTTCGTGCCTATTTTTTTTTCAACGACAGTAATGTCAGAACAGAATATAATAAAATGTTCTAGTTGAGGGCACAGGAGGTATAAGATAAGGAAACTATACAATGACGTATTATTTATTTCCTTATAAAGCAATTTCTTTTGAAAATTTAATCTTAGCGGTGAACATAAATATTTTTTTATAAAACTGTTAAGTGACGTGGCTTTGACTAAAAAGAATAACACAGTCTCGACTAAAACGTCCATTTTTTTCATTTTTTTTTACACAACCCATGCTTTCTTGAAGCCACTTGAACTAAAGCAGATGTTTTCTAACTTATTTCCAAACAGATTTACAGTAGAGCATTTACACACTTGAGATGGCCGAAAGTCTCCGCCTCTAAGAGAGTGCTGTTTATACAGAGTTTACGATGCGTGTAGATTGTTTGTTTGTGCTATTTTTTTTCACAGCAGCAATCACCATAAATGATATGACCCGTCTCATTAGCTTATGACCTTGTCTAAATGCTGATTTAATTAATTATTAAACATTTTGACACCTATTTTTGTCTAAATTTCCAACAGAGAAATTATTTGACATCATGAATTTCTGATGAAATATTTAAAATTCGAACTATTGGTTGAACATTCTTTGACCAGTAATGTTCAATGTCCAGTACAAAACTATAAAAAAAAATACATTGTACCTGATTATTTAAAAAAATCATTCCAATTCTTAACAATCAAATCTGAATGTTGATGCACATCTTAATTCTAATCCATTTGTTTTGAACAATAAAATATGTTTAAAGTACATCTTATTTCAAAATAAATCGTTCACTCTATATATTTACCTGTACTTAAATGTACTTAAAATCTTCTACTTGTCGATTTCAGTTCTATGAAACACTAAATATTTCCTTTCACAGTTTTGTCTGGAGTTTAATTTGTGTATATTTTTCTTGTGTGTTTAGCTAAGAAAACAATACATTATGTTGTTACTCTTAAAGTGAGTGAGTATAAATTAAAGCAAAGTGCAATTTAATCGACGTATTTTGAGTTTTGTGTATTAATCCACAGCCAAATGCAATGCAATCTGCATATTAACTAAGTACTACACAATGAACGGTTATTACTTTCATTTTTGTTAACCCCTTGTATATATATTGTTCAGTTACATGGTTTCTTATGTTGGGCTAGTTGCGTTTATATTCTGGTGATTATTTGTGGGGTAAGTGTGTCTTGGTCGGTTTTAGTTATGTTTTTATGATCTAATGTGGTATTTCCGTGTGTTGGTCAATTGTAGTTATGGTTTGAAGATAAATTACGGTGTTCGTATATCTTGACTGGTTGCAATTATGTGCTTGGAGATCAATTACAATGTTTGTATATCTTGGCTGGTTGCAATTATGTGCTTGGAGATCAATTACAATGTTTGTATATCTTGGCTGGTTGCAGTTATGGTTTTGGTGATCAATTACAATGTTTGTATATCTTGGCTGGTTGCAGTTATGGTTTTGGTGATCAATTACAATGTTTGTATATCTTGACTGGTTGCAGTTATGGTTTTGGTGATCAATTACAATGTTTGTATATCTTGACTGGTTACAGTTATGGCTTTGGTGGTCAATTACAGTGTTTGTGTATCTTGGCTGGTCGCAGTTATGATTTTGGTGGTCAATTACAGTGTTTGTGTATCTTGGCTGGTCGCAGTTATGGTTTTGGTGGTCAATTACAGTGTCTGTGTATCTTGGCTGGTCGCAGTTATGATCTTGGTGGTCAATTACAGTGTTTGTGTATCTTGGCTGTTCGCAGTTATGGTTTTAGTGATCAATTACAGTGTTTGTGTATCTTGGCTAGTCGCAGTTATGATTTTGGTGGTCAATTACAGTGTTTGTGTATCTTGGCTGGTCGCAGTTATGATTTTGGTGGTCAATTACAGTGTTTGTGTATCTTGGCTGGTCGCAGTTTTGGTTTTGGTGATCAATTACAGTGTTTGTGTATCTTGGCTTGTCGCAGTTATGATTTTGGTGGTCAATTACAGTGTTTGTGTATCTTGGCTGGTCGCAATTATGATCTTGGTGGTCAATTACAGTGTTTGTGTATCTAGGCTGGTCGCAGTTTTGGTTTTGGTGGTCAATTACAGTGTTTGTGTATCTTGGCTGGTCGCAGTTATGATTTTGGTGGTCAATTACAGTGTTTGTGTATCTTGGCTGGTCGCAGTTATGATTTTGGTGGTCAATTACAGTGTTTGTGTATCTTGGCTGGTCGCAGTTATGGTTTTGGTGGTCAATTACAGTGTTTGTGTATCTTGTCTGGTTACAGTTATGGTTTTGGTGGTCAATTACAGTGTTTGTGTATCTTG
>MJUT01016238.1:144096-168315 GCA_002080005.1 Gigantidas platifrons | reverse complement strand
GTGGTCAATTACAGTGTTTGTGTATCTTGTCTGGTTACAGTTATGGTTTTGGTGGTCAATTACAGTGTTTGTGTATCTTGTCTGGTTACAGTTATGGTTTTGGTGGTCAATTACAGTGTTTGTGTATCTTGTCTGGTTACAGTTATGGTTTTAGTGGTCAATTACAGTGTTTGTGTATCTTGTCTGGTTACAGTTATGGTTTTGGTGGTCAATTACAGTGTTTGTGTATCTTGGCTGGTCGCAGTTATGGTTTTAGTGGTGAATTACAGTGTTTGTGTATCTTGTCTGGTTACAGTTATGGTTTTAGTGGTGAATTACAGTGTTTGTGTATCTTGTCTGGTCGCAGTTATGGTTTTAGTGGTCAATTACAGTGTTTGTGTATCTTGTCTGGTTACAGTTATGATTTTGGTGATCAATTACAGTGTTTGTATATCTTGTCTGGTTACAGTTATGGTTTTGGTGGTCAATTACAGTGTTTGTATATATTGTCTGGTTACAGTTATGGTTTTAGTGGTCAATTACAGTGTTTGTGTATCTTGTCTGGTCGCAGTTATGGTTTTAGTGGTCAATTACAGTGTTTGTGTATCTTGTCTGGTTACAGTTATGGTTTTGGTGGTCAATTACAGTGTTTGTGTATCTTGTCTGGTTACAGTTTTGGTTTTGGTGGTCAATTACAGTGTTTGTGTATCTTGGCTGGTTACAGTTATGTGTCCGGTGATCTGTTGTGGTGTTTTTGTGTTTTACTTGTTGTTATATTGTAGTGATACACTGTGTGATTTGCATGCCTTTATGAAAAGAAAGTCCAAACAGTGATGGTCAACAATTCCACCAATAGCTAAGTACTGGTGATTCATTGCGGCACTTCTGTAACTTGGCTGGTTGTAATTATGATACCTGACGTTTTTCTGTATGGAAACCGGGATATGTGTCTCCCATGTTTTACCAAATTACTATTGGCGTGGTTGGAGTTGCTATACTGTGGACTGAGGGTATTAGTTATTGTGTTGCTCAAAACTACTTCTAACTTGAAAAGAGTGTCTTTCTTATCTAGGTGTTTCATAGTAGTTGGATTAGCATTATCGTGGCTGTCTGTTAACCCTTAATAACAGGAGAAAACTACCGATCTGCCGCAAGTAATTGATCAGCTTAGTCACATAAAATTTCATCGTATTAGTCGTATCACTGAGGGGAATGCCAAAGTCACACACGTCAGAACTGACACGGACTGGTTGCATCAATAGATATGTGTAAATCCATCTACCAAACGATTCCTTTTTTTTAGTCAATAACAATTAAGCAGACTATAATTCAAATTATCAACTGTACTGAATGCATGTTACTATTAGTAGTTACATATGCAGATCAAACAAATTGACTGTATTAAACCTCATCATCATACTTTAGTCATCATCTAGTGATATTTCTCATATCTTTTAAATTTGTCTGTTAATTTGGTTGATTAGTTTAACATATTCCATCTTTGTAATTCCTCTTATACACGCTGTTAAAATAATTGTCCAATGCTTCAAATTGTCTCCAAATAAATTTATAATTAATTGATGTTTTAAGATATAGTGTTTTCTTATTATTGTATAAATGTTTTTTAATTGTTTGAGGGATATTTTATTTAATAGATGTTTGCATTTTTTCAGGTGTTTTGTATGTGTGCTAGGAGTATCGATTTTGCCTAACTTCTGTGATATTTCTATTTGATTAGGAAATGTACCGACAGTGTGATATTATTTTATTCCTTGTCCTTCTATTTACGGCTTCTAATTAATTACCTCTTTTGGTATCTTCAGAATGTTCTTATTGCATGGACATCATTTTCATATGTCAGAGTATTGGGTTAGAGGGTAGGAATATGGTGTTTAATGCCACTTTCAACACTATTTCTATTATATCATGGCGGTAAGTTTTATTGGTGGAGGAAACCGGAGTACCCGAAGAAACCCACCCACCTGTCCCAAGTCACTGACAAACTATATCACATAAGGTTGTATCGGGTACACATCGCCTGCATTTGATTTGAACTCACGATGTTAGTGGTGATAGGCACTGATGGCATAGGTAGTTATAAATCCACATGCCATACTATCACGACCACAACGGCCCCTGAAAGTATTAGATTTGGTTTTCTAGTGACATATGTCATAATGATTGAATTCTGTCTTTGAATTCTACAGAAATGAACTGTTCCTATTTAGATAGTAATTGAGAAATATAAGACCTTATTAATTTACTGTGTGATGTAATGAATAAATAACTACATGAATTTTGGTTTGAAATTAAATGCCTGTTATGTAGGAATAAAAGCCATGTAAGCAATACTTCAAAGCTTTTATGAACATGTTTTAAGGTCCTAACATATAGTTCTTAATATCTGTGTTATCTCATAAAAAGGTTGACTATTCTGTTTAGCCATTTTCCCTACGGAAGACGGATGTACACTTGTGTATGTATCTTTTGGTTTCTAACTTACTATTGGTGATGAGAATTCTACTAGGTTACTATTTAAAAAATACTTTTGGTTAAAAGGGACAAATGCAAATTCCTTAGTTACACTTTGGTAATGAAAATATCAAGGAAATTCGTCATGGCAACAAACATTTTTAATCGACAAAATGTAAAATATGAATTTCTTCATGTAAAATGAAACAGCATGACAAGTTGGTTGCCTCTTTTCCTCTACAAATCCTCCTCCCGCGACTTTTGAACATGGAGTGTGTGTTACCCATATGCAAGAGAAATAACTGGTCTACAAATACTATTTTTTTTATATAAAATCATTGGGCAATATGAATACCGGTATATAAAAGGAGTGTACAAATCAATGTTTGTTTTATTGCTCTTATCTTTTATGTTACAATTTTATTTGTACCCATTTTGCCTGTCTCGATGATTTTGATATTTGATTTGGGGCTGTTCCGATAGTGTGGTATTTTTTTTTTTTTTCATTTTAATTATTCATATTTCTTAAAGACGTCAGTGACTTATATTTAGACAGTCAAAAGTGTATTAAGAGGTCACCTTTGGACCAAAGAAAAAGTGGTCGCTTACGACAGGTGACCTCTTAAAAGAGGTTAATTTTATTTACAGGTGATTGCTTAATATAGGTGACCGCATGGGGAGGTTTAAATGTAGATGCACATACGCAAAGTATATTATTTTCCCACGTTGATAGTAAAAATTTCTGTGGAAATTTGAAGAAGTGACTCTTTTTCAAAATTATTTCGGTATTAAATAAATAAATATTATACGTGACATATGATTAAATTTTTTAATGATATTTAATACGAATCAACGATATTCATGTCAATAAACAATTCAAACTGTTTATTTAGCATTGTATTTCGTCTTTAATATTTTATTTCGTAATTTAAATAAATAATTATATTATTTAGAAAAAAAAAAAAAAAAAAATAATCGGTCAATAATTCAACAAAAAGCGCAATCCGGGTACATATCATTTGAAGACAACACACTGGACACAGGGAAAACGCAAAAGGTAGTACCACACGATCTCCAATAGAAACTGACCGTTCATGAGACATGGGTCTAACAGTCCTAAAAAAAATCGAGTGCATTTTTTTTATTGTATTAAAAGACGAACAAGCAGGCAGAATACTGAATTCAATGTATACAATTTTCAGATTAAACGAAGCTTGCAATCAAAAGTTTTATGGTTGAAAGGCCAGGTCCTTCAGAAGAGATACTAACTACTGTTACACATATATTTAGTTAACATAAAAAACAGTAATACATGGCACGTCAAAACAGTTTTTAAATAAACTAATTATTTATGAATATAATGTTAATGCTAATCATTCACAGGTAGTGTAAGTTGTCGTAATTGGTCGTCACTTTCAGCAATTTCACATTTTATCCTGTTTAGGCCCTCTGGTTTTATTGCTCCAAAAAGATTTCTAAATTGTTTGTCTTTCCAATCTTTCAATTGTTATCGTACATGGTGTAGGTTTGGTTATTCCAGGAACGTGTCGTGCGCACTAAATTAGATATCTACGTTTTTATTACACCTATAGCTTTCCTTTGAAATATAAACTTTGTGTAATGTTTAATTATGATATCGAATCTATTTTATTTTATAGATATACATTATGGAAAAGAAAATTGCAAAAGCTTATTTTCATTCTGTTCATATCTTATTTTTGAAACTGCAATGAAAAAAAATACACCTATTTGTTTTTATTTCATGTTAAAATCTTAAAATCTATATAAAGAGAGACAACTCTCCAATTGTCTGAATCACTTTTTTTTTTTATAAATTATGAATCTAGCTTCAATCCATTATTTCATCAACTGTTGTTTCATTTTCACAATAAAAATCCAACTAAGTGTGTTGGTCTAGTATAAAGTGGACCTTATCATTATTTCATTGAAAATTAACTTGTTCTCGCTGAAAAATTGCTGAGTTTAACAACACTCAGTCACTCACTCACTCACTCACTCCGTTATTTAATACAGCCAAACCTGCTTTAGTGACCACCTCTATTAAGCAATAACGTGTATTATGTGACCTTAATCTTGTTTTTTCTTCACAGTATATTTCATATCAAATAAATAAGCCTGTATTTAGTGACCACCTGTCGTATGTGACCATAGTTCAATGCTCCCTTAGGTAACATGGGAAAGGATTAACTGTATTTTCAAATCGTCTCCAATCACCAATTTAACACTTGAATCATTGGGACATGTGTAGATAACAAAGCGAAGCAAAAATTACCAAATTTAGATCCAATTTTCGTGTCTAGTAACATGGCGATACGGATATGAGAACAATAACAGTACTGTATACGCCAATATAAAACAAAATAATAGCATACAAATTATGACAACACGAACTACTACAAAACAGGAAATTAGATTAGATGATCCGGAAGGGAGGTTGATATATTATTATGAAGAGACTATTTTTGACATTGCAAAATTAAAAGAGATTAAGGTTAGAGTTCATTTCCTCACAACATTGTTACATATTTATACTATTTAAAATCGAAAGAATAGTTCCGGTGGAAATGGGTGTGTTTTAGAGCTAAAGTTGTCTTAAATATCAGACAATATTGATCTACGAATGATAGAAAATAAACCCAAAAATAGCAGTTGTCCTTTACCACCCTGTAATTGAAAAACAATTTTAACTTTCTAGAAATGAGGGTGAAATGGGACAACAGGGACAATAACGTTTTGACTGTCACTGGGAAAATGTGGAGAGCTAGATAGAGATAAAAATGTTCCCTTTTGTAGCGACTACAATGCACCTACGTTGTTTGAAATATAGAAACGAGACCTTGGGATATGACACTCTCTAAACTCTTTACCGACAATGGTACATGGTCAGATTTTCCATATTAATATTACAACCCTCCCCCCACCTATCCGCTCACTGGGGACGCGCCTTGTGAACCTTCATCAGTATTCGGCCTATATATGGATACCTTCCGTGATCATTGACAATCATTATGAAATCAATTTTAACGAGAACATAGAGCTACTAGCGGACTAAGAAATCACAGATAGGAACAGATAGCATTGATAAATAAAAATCAAACTATCATAAAGCTGATACCATGGATACCATGAGTGATATACAGAGGAATTGGATGAGATATTCTGAAAACACAAAACCATTATGTGTTCTTCTATACTAAAACAGAGAATGTCTTAAGATTAAAAGGAAAGCTGTGTGCCAAATTTTCTCTAATAAACAATATTGTAAATCAGCCTTTCGTGAATGTAACCGTTTATGCATTTCAGCCTATGATGTTGAAATTTCCATGTTAAAATTTATTCTAAGCATATTTCATTCCATTAATTTCTTTATATGTTCATGACTAATCGATATTAAATCTGTTAGAAGTATCGGTTATTTATTTTTGTTTGTTTGTTCAAAGAGTAATGGTCTTAAACCAACATATTCTACATTTCTAGCTAGTAGTCAGTGAACTAAGATCATTCAGTGACCCTGCTATTGTACTGTCCATGTTTATGTTGTCATTCATTTTATCTTTTTGAGTGGAAGAGAATCTGTGCAGGTTTTTTGTCATTTACTTATATATTTATTGGCGGAGGAGATCTAGTTTTAAGAGGAGAGAGATTTTCAGATTAACGACTTCACAAGAGTATCATTTATGGAGCAGGAACTGTTAACCGTTTGTTTCACCATTGTTGTTTTGTTTTGTATATTGATAGTCATTTTCCCGGAAACCTCCTCTGATTTATATCTTAGTCTTCCTTTTTAATTGAGGTATTATTAGTGCCAGTAGTGGAGCAGAACTGCTTACCCTTCCGTAGCACATGGGTTTACTCCCTATTTTAGTGGGCCCGGGATTCGTATTGCTTAAACTTTTGATCTCTCTGTAGTGTTTTGTTGATCTTTGTTTTTCCTTCTTAGATTTACGGATTCTGATTACCCCTTTGGTTTCTTAGATTTACGGCATCTGTCCTGATTACAACTTTGGTATCTTTGATTTACGGCTTCTGATTACCACTTTGGTATCTTAGATTTACGGCTTCTGATTACCCCTTTGGTATCTTTTACTTTCGGCTTCTGATTACCACTTTGGTATCTTTGACTTACGGCTTCTGATTACCACTTGGTATCTTTTATTTACGGCTTCTGATTACCACTTTGGTATCTTTGATATACGGCTTCTGATTACCACTTTGGTATCTTTGATTTACGGCTTCTGATTACCCCTTTGGTATCTTTGACTTACGGCCTCTGATTACCACTTTGGTATCTTTGATTTACGGCTTCTGAGTACCCCTTTGGTATCTTTGATTTACGGCTTCTGATTACCTCCCTTTGATATCTTCTAACTCTAGACCATTGTGTTGTCTGTCCTGTGATTTACGGCTTCTGATTACCCCCCTTTGGTATCTTCTAACTCTAGACCATTGTGCTGCCTGTCCTGTGATTTACGGCTTCTGATTACCTCCCTTTGATATCTTCTAACTCTAGACCATTGTGTTGTCTGTCCTGTGATTTACGACTTCTGATTACCCCTTTGGTGTCTTCTAACTCTAGACCATTGTGTCGCCTGTCCTGTGATTTACGGCTTCTGATTACCCCTTTGGTATCTTCTAACTCTAGACCATTGTATTGTCTGTCCTGTGATTTACGTCTTCTGATTACCTCTTTGGTATCTTCTAACTCTAGACCATTGTGTTGCCTGTCCTGTGATTTACGGCTTCTGAATACCCCCCTTTGGTATCTTCTAACTCTAGACCATTGCGTTTCCTGTCCTGTGATTTACGGCTTCTGATTACACCTTTGATATCTTCTAACTCGAGACCATTGTGTTGCCTGTCCTGTGATTTACGGCTTCTGAATACCCCCCTTTAGTGTCTTCTAACTCTAGACCATTGTGTTGCCTGTCCTGTGATTTACGGCTTCTGAATACCCCCCTTTAGTATCTTCTAACTCTAGACCATTGTGTTGTCTGTCCTGTGATTTACGGCTTCTGATTACCCCTTTGGTATCTTCTAACTCTAGACCATTGTGTTGCCTGTCCTGTGATTTACGGCTTCTGATTACCCCCCTTTGGTATCTTCTAACTGTTCTTATACTAAAACTATTCTTTATTTTTTCTGAACATTTTTGTGATGAAGAATATTGTTATAGGTCTTTATAGTGTCCAAACCTTTCTAAGCCTAATTTACTTTGCGGTAGTGACATTTTCATTCCTGTTTTCTTTTTAAATAGTAATGTATAGTCATAAATACATGTATGTTAGGAATATCAGGATGATTCTGATCAGTACAACTGCGCAGTTAATGAATAATAATAAACTACCTGCAATATAAGAAGCTATAAACTGTTAATTGTAAGACCACTTCTCTAATAAAAACGTATGTATCAAATTTAGGTGCGTTTCTGGAATAATCTTCATCAGGTACGTTTCTGGAATAACCTTCATCAGGTACGTTTCTGGAATAACCTTCATCAGGTACGCTCAAAATCAAAGGATTGGAAAGTCGAATAATTTAAAGTTTTAGGAGCAATAAAACCAAAGGGTCTAAACGGGATAGCCAAGAATACAAAAATCACAAATTGATAGTTCAAATAGAATTGATATCAGTCATTAACAGTCAAAGACATTATTGCTCTTCGTGGAAGACCAGAATTTAAAAAAAAACCGTAGCATCAAAATGTTAAGGACCGTCGTGACCATGATCGTATGGTAGTTGGATTTACAACTACCTGTGCAATCAGTGCCTATCACCACTAACGTTGTGAGTTCGAACCCGTTCATGGCGAGGTGTACTCGATACAACATTAAGTGATACAGATTGTCAGTAGCTTGCGACAGGTCCGGTGGTTTTCTCCGTGTACTCCGGTTTCCTCCACAAATAAAACTGACCGCCATGATATACTAAAATATTGTAGAAAGAAGCGTTAACCACCACAAACCAAACCAATCCATCAAAATGTAGGAAATAAGTTTGTCACAAAACACGATTATGTTTTCATACTGAATGTTTAGATACTCAAAAGGAAACTTACTTCTGTATTACACAAAGAAAGATAACTACGGTAGATTAAATAATTTTTTACTATTTTTCAACATTTTTACTTTGATATTACCACATGACAGCATCACATAGTTTGAGTTGAGTAATTTGTATTTACTGTCTTGAAACATTAACACGTTTGTAGAGAGGTATCGAGGAGCGAATCCACTTTAGTGTTGTTAGCCTGGTGGATAGATTTAAATGACCCTCACCACAAACCCGCCTAGGCCGCTACCACGTGGATGTTTTTTCTTATGTTTATTTATTTGATTTTATTGTACTCTACCAGTGTTGTGTTTAATCAAATACAGAATACGCACTTTATTACTGGGTGTAAATTATTGTCACGTGTTTGACGACTTTATTACTGGGTGTAAATTATTGTCACGTGTTTGACGACTTTATTACTGGGTGTAAATTATTGTCACATGTTTGACGACTTTATTACTGGGTGTAAATTATTGCCACATGTTTGGCGAATGTGATGTTCATTGCAACAGACAACTTGCTGAGCAATAGCCTGATAGAACTGGCCATTAATCACCAATTATGAGTGAGTGAGTGAGTGAGTGAGTGAGTGAGTGACATGTAGCTTAGCGCCAACACAGCTAAATTATAGCTAGAATAAGTAAATTTTCCATCAGATAATTGTGAGATCCGGTTTGTTCTAGACAAACACGCTTAGTTGGATTTATAAAGTGCTAGTTAACTGAAACAACAGTCCACGGGTAGATCTGTCCTTTCTTCCAAATTACAAGTAAATAAAAATAGACCAAAGGAATATTAAAAGGACTAGAGAACTGTAAAACTAGTATTGACAAAAACCATACAACCAATTTATGTCGACAATTGAGATGTATTTCTTTAAATAAATTTTGATTAGAATTGTTTTTATTAATTGAACAAAATGCTGATGAGATCGCATATTACATATATATTTCAGAATTAATGATCATATATCATACCTCATTTGTCCTTTCCTAGATGCATACTCCACTGCCTCCACATGCGATAGCCATTGTATCAATATTCATTTATAAGGTCATTTGGAAAAAAGTAGTGTAAATTGGAGGATAAAAAGAGAAGGCTTCCAATGTCAAAATCAACAAAATGTAAATATATCGCTGTTATGATTTGGTTTCACCTAAAAGTTTGTTTTTTTTCTGGGGGCAGGCCGAACAGCCTAATCGATTTATGTCCCAACGTAACTTATTTAATGGCAGACTTCACAATATCGGTACATCTCACTTTTTCCTGCGACCAGAGACATATATCTCATTGATGCTATTGGTCATATTCCTGATAGTCAAACTGCCTTGACTTTGCTTTGACGATCGTCTATCCAATTTTTTCCCAGTGCCCCTTTCCGTAAACAAATATAGAAAAATATCAACTACTGATTGGAATTGTATTTCATGTGTTAATGCTGAAAAGAAATTTTTGAACATGTCCATCGTATCGGGATTATCGACAATTAATAGGAGATGATACTCGTTGAAAGTATCTTCGTGATGGTTATTGGTGTCAGAAAAGTTTACAATGTGAAATTTTAAATCATGTCAAGTTACATTCTCAACCGACCTTAACTTTCTAGGAGTAGGTCAAGGCTGTATCTAAAGTACTAAATTATAATTTATTTCAAATGCAGATGTGATAGATGTGATCAAAATAGTCAGCAAGCATTGAATTATTCAGTGAACTTAAGAGTCCGAGTCTTACTGAAAGTATCACGATGTTTATTGTGTGTTTTCCGAAATTTATTGAAAATATCCCGATATATATTAAAAATATCCTGATATTTCAAAGTTATCTCGATGCATGAAAAACATCCATCCATTTTTTATGAACGGCTACTCACAATAAACTATCATGTACTTTGTGGGTTACTATGGAATTTCTCGATCGTACTAATAGGTGCAATATTTGTTTTCTTTGTTTATTGTCCTTGCACATTCTGACACGATTTGTTCCATTAAGATAATGCTAACTATTCGAAGCGATTGATCTCAGCCGATATGGTTTTGGAATTCTCCTACTTTTGTGTTTATTCTGTTTTTGTCATGTTTCCGAATCATATATTATTTGAAAATTCTCTTTTATACTGTGGTACTAATTATATATTTTCAAATAATACAACTGGGGGTGGGGTGGGGGAATGAAACCAGTTGCGATTACCTCTTCGTAAATCACAAGTGTTTTAAGTTGATCGTAACTTGCGATCCGGAAATTTCATATTGACCCTCAAGTGCATGATAGTTTATTACTTTTAATATAAAGCTATTTCCAATAAGTATCCAAAAACACACAATAAACATTGGGATACTACCAATAAGTATCGGACACTTGATTTCATTGAATAATTCAATGTTTGCTGACTATGTTCATCAGATTTATCACATCTGCACTTGATATAAATTACCGATGCTCTAAAATATGGTATCGACTACAACACATGAAATAAAATTCCAGGAATCAGTTGGTATTATAAGTTATTTATGTTCCTATTCGTACATATGGAGATTTTAACACCCTGAAGTAGCAAAGTACACCCTGTGACGCATCCGAATGGTGTACATGCTACTGAAGGGTGTTGAAAATCTCCATATCTATGGATAGGAACATAAATAACGAATTTATCTCTGGAGACGTTTTCTTTGTTGCTGGGAAGAATAAGTAAAAAATATGTCAGTATCGAGTTGTTTACCTGATGTAATGAAACAACGATCTACTGATCAACATAAATCTCCATTCGGACACATTATCATGACTCCGAATCTACATATCTTTGTTCTTACCTCTTAACATTGCCAGCTTAGCGGGAAAGCAACAAATACCAATTTTATAGTCTTTCATTTGCCTCGACCGAGGATTGAACCCACAATATACCAGCACATTAACAATTACACAATCGAAACGGTTTTAGGATAAATACTGTATATCATGTGCATTTTTTGATTTATTGTTAAGTAATACAAAATTCTTTCGAATACGCATGCTAAAATAGAGATAAGACAAGTGCCATTATTCTAGAAATGATGATCATGTGTGTCTTAAGGAACAAACAAGGCAATGTACATTTGTATCTCCTTTAAAAACATTCGATGAACACATCATTCTTTTTGTTCACATGTTGTTATTAAGTCACATACAGAATTGTGACATAGTTGTTTGTCTTTGTGGTACGACATACTGTACTAGCGAAAATTATTGGTGCGGCATCCCTACGCCCGTGATGTATAGAGTTAAATTGAGGATGGAGATATTTCATTATAGTCTGCCTATGGAAACCATGTATTTAGATAAAAGAAAAAATACCTTCTGCCTCAACGAAAAACATTCTACAATTCTACTGTATATTTTTATACATTAACCCTGTCGTAATATGGTGGCTGATCTGATCTAAATGTAGATAGTAACTGATTCCAGAAAAGGCGATGGCCTTCTTCGTTCTCGGACCAAATGGCACAAGTTGTTGACGTTAGAATAATTTTTAGTGCATTTGTAAAATGTCGACTACTGACATCTTCTAATAGCACTGTAACCAATGTATCGCTACCATTCTTTAAGAACCGCTCGTGGGCTAATGAAACCTCAAACTGACACCATTCACTTCTAGCAAAAGCATTCGACATCACAAGAATCACTTTCCTGCTTTCATTCATATTTTCAACAATATTATCTACAATCAATTTCCCAACTTGAAAATCTCTATAATGTATGCACAACTTATGCCCATATTCTTCCTCTAGAACAGGAACTAGTTTTTCGTGTACCCATTCCCTGTCCTCATCACAATAAACTACGAATCCATCATATACATAATCCGTATTACTAAGTCGGGTATAGTTCCTATGTTTTGCACGAATTAAGTATATCCAGTATCGTATGTGCCATCTCATTTTATAAACAGTGATCGTTGTTATCGCCATGACAACTAGGATAGAACAAGAAATAACTACTATGATGGTCACAGTTAACATGTGGTGTTCAGTACAGTCCTCACTAAATGTGTTTAACAGTTTTCCCTTCCAAGATTCAGGCATCACGCAAAAATAATTTTCCGGATATTCTTGAATAACAATTTTTGTGTTATTCAACCAATTGATAAACCAAATCAAATTACAATTACATATATAAGGGTTACTTCCTAAATCTATTGTCTTCAATCCGTGAACTATATTATCTGGTAAAGAGTTCTTATGGAAGGTATTCAGTTTATTTGCACTTAAACCAAGAAAATCTAAGCCTTTCATATATTTGAATGGATTGTTCAAAGACAAAGACACTATGTTATTATTGCCAAGTCGCAATGATTTGAGGCTAACTAAGCGATGAAACAAGTCTCCCGGTATCGTATACCATCCCACAGACAATAGTACCAGCTTAGTTAGCCGTCGAAGTGGTCCAAACATTCGTATTGCAGTTTCGGAATCTGATGGCACTCTGTTATACGATAGTACAAGTATATGCAGCCAAGGACAGAAACGAAATATGTTGTCAGGATCGAATGTTTGGTTTCTGAATTTAAAATTGGCAACGGCTAAATTTAGATGTCCAAGATTAGAAGAATTGAAAGCATAACTTTGAATAATTTTAAGGGTATGTCTACCTGGATGAATAGTCAGGGTTCTTAATGTTTTCAAGGATGCAAGGACATTATTTTGAATTTCTCTAAGTGGATTGTTCGAAAGGTATAAACGCTTTATTCGTACAGCACATTGGAAATCATTTGTTTTCAAAATCTGTACTCTGTTATTTTTTAGGTCCAGCACACGCAAATGATGGGCTAAAGAAGAACCATTTTCGGAACAAAAATTTGGTACTGCCCTTAAATTGTTGTGATCTATGTTTAAATACGAAAGGTTATGTAATCCTCCGTAGTATATGATTGATATACTATTATGAGAAACATCTAATATATTTAAATGGTTCAAATCTTGAAATATTTTTCCATCTATTTCTATCAAATTGTTTTGTCTTAAGCCAATCAACATAAGATGACTATGAGAAAAATGTTCAAACATATTTTGGGGGATTGTCCCACTTCTGAATACATTTCTTAAATGCAGGGATCCACCAGACACGAAATGTATACTTGCAAAACATGCCTGCAATGTATCAAGATGTATATCTATGTTAGAACTCAAGTCCAAAAGATAAAATGATTTGAAGTCCAAAAAAGAATCATTTGCAATTGTCTGAATACGGTTTTGTGTTAGATTAAGATGATTAATATCGTTCGATGACACATTCACGAAGGTCTGTCTATTTATATGAGGAAGATAGTTGTTTACGAAGTATAGAGTCTTTACAGAACTCGGAAGTTGTGGTATATAATCTAGGTCTTTCTCGTGGTTCATACAACGTGCTGTAGTCTTTGACTTACAAACACATAAAGGTACCGGACATCCGGGTTCTGTTGCACCAGTATTTGTAACTATTGAAATAATACACAATATATCACAAACACACTAATGAAATTCTACAATTAAAGAAAATAAACATTATTAAATTGTAATTTTATGGGAGAAGGTCATTAATGTAGAAGATACAAAAACGGGAAATGGGGAAATGGTATTAAGCAAGAAAAAAATGTAACTGAAAATCACGTAAAACAAATAGATAATTTTGCCATAAAGTATTCATTTATAGTGACATATAAAATACAATTAACATACAAATAAAATATCCCTTAAGCATGGTGGTTTGCATTTATTTGCATTGTGTTTCCAGTTGTCATCAATAAAAACGTAGATATCAAATGTAGTGGACACTTTCATCCAGATATGCCATCTAAAAAAAGATTATATATAGCAAGAGGATAATGAGATGCCTTAAATCGAAGAAATACAGACAACACTACGGACAAAAGAAAAAGGATAGACAATGATCTACAAAACACTACACAGATAACTAACGATCGATCAACACAAATCATGCACAAAACGAGAGTGAACTCAGGTGCTCCAGAAGGGTAGGGAGCTCCTGATACATATAAGACACCCATCGCGTTTATCTATTTACAAGCCCGGTGATAAGTTATAAATGAGGAAACGACCGGATTATAATAACGACAAACGGAACATATCCGTGGTCATTTGTGACACATATATTCCGTAACAGATAACAGTTTATGGTGAAGACCATACAACTGTCGAGGAGATGATTTCAACTTAACCACTAGTTAGCAACAACCCTCTATCAACGAAAACATGACAGGAACCACAGACTTGTTCTGGAATATCGCGTCTACTGTTACAGTGAAGATAATATTTCTAAGTAATATTTATAAAACTAACATCACAATCGTTAATAATTCTGAAATGATGCTCGTTTGATGTTAAACAGCAATAATTCCACCGTAATTTATCCTTTACAAGGAAATGTCAATACTCTCTCTTCAATGTCCGTGTGAAAACGATGACTTATTCCTCTTTACCACCATTTCTTTTGTAGATGTCCATGTTTTTATCTATGATATTTGTACTCATTTACCTGTACTGGTGTCCAACACCTTTGCAATATCAAATGTTATTCATGTCGTGGAGCGGTAACACAACGAGTGCGCTAGTGGGACAATAATTAATTCGTTTTGGTCATTATATTGTCTATGGAGCGATATGCGACTTCTGATTATCACTTTGGCATCTTCAAGCTCATAGACATGTCTATATTACTTAAATCCGCTGTTACGTTTCGTATCTTTCCGTTACACGAAATCACGCATTTGTAGCTGGAACGTCACAACAGCCGAAATTATTCTATTCTGGAAACATTTGGTACTCCAATTATATTGTTCAAAATCAGTGGCAAAAAATGCTACGGACCGTAATGCAACAATTATTCAGATTATAAAGTAGAGATATGGTGTGATATTTCTTATGAGTGAGTGATTGATGATTAGCGTGACATGAACACTTCCAGAAACTTCCGCTTTGTAATAGAATAACACGCTTAGTTGAGTTTTTTAATTGTGTCACAGCTCAATGAAACAACAGTTTGCGTGTAAGACATGTTACCCCACTAGGGCACATTATCCTAATTCCGAAGCAACCAGAGCTCTTAGTCATTAGTGCTGTGTGTCTATTACGTATTCATGAATACTTGAATTAATCTGACAAATGCCCCATTAAAATCAAAATACATCACAGTTAACAAGAAAAAAAACTTTATCTAGTAAACTAAATACATATAGCGTTTTACTTACTTTATCCATAGCTGTATCCAGATTTCAGTTAAATTTCAAATATATTTCGAAATACTAATTGTCTATAGTTAAGTATTATTTTTACTGATGTTACTTTCCCACGGATTGGAGTTTATTAATTTCCGCATTTGGTTGCATTTATAAATACTCGTAAAAGCGGAAACTAATAATCCAAGTTTGAAATGAAGATTTCATGTGAATTTACAATAAGGTGGGAATATGGTGAGAAATATATATTGCAAATAAATCTTGATTTTTTAGTATTAAGCTGGATTAACGTAATTACTATGGTATATGTAAAACCGTAATTGCAATACCATGGGAAAAGCTGAAACACATTTAAAACAATATCATGTGTGTTTTACAGGAGAAAACTGTAAACAGCCTCTGATCGCATTTCAGTACAACATAGACTCCATGCTAAAATATGATGTTAAAGCATAATAAAATCGTATTATATAAATGGAATCGTGCATTTGATAATATTTCTGTATTATTGTGGGGTATGAGATGTACTTCCCATTAAAAACCTCATTGCAATTGTGAGATGAAGAACTGTACCATCTGGTCATTCTTGAGGACCAAAATGTTTGCAACAAAAAACTACGAAGATCATGTTTGACTATGTCATGATAACGTCTAAAAGCGTTACATTAAGTGGATGATATCCCTCTAAACATAATTAATATCATGACTTGGTTAACCGTTACGAAGTATCTGTGTCACAAAACACCACGGATGTTATCCGTTTGTCGTAATCACTATCCAATCATGCCCTAATTCATGACTTATCACTGGATTTTTAACATGTGGAGCAGGAACAACTTACCCTTCCGGATCACCCGAGTATTTATTGGGGCTCGTGTTGTCCGATCTTTAGTTTTCTGTGTAATGTTTTATAGATAGTTTCTTGTCCTTTGTCCTTTTTGGCCGTTGTATTGTCTTTCCCCGGTTTACTGCTTCAGATTATCCCTTCGACATCATCAAACCTTTCTTATTTCAGATACAGTAGTCTATTAAGACAATGCTAGTCGTTCTGATATTTATTAACATATGTCAGTGAGGCAGAAAAAAGAAAGCTCTGAATAATTTATAAATTCTTAACAGCTGTAATATATCTATTTTTTGTTTAAGATGGGGACGGTTATATTAACTATGTACATTAACATAATAGCGAGCATCGCAAGATGCGAGCTAAGCAGCAACATTTGTGTAAGGAGATGAATCAATATACTAACAATACCAACAGGGAGTGGTTTCTAAGTTTCAGCATAGAATGGACAATCTGAGCGAATGACCGAAAATAGCCTATTAATTAGAGTAAAAAATAACTATCCAGTTTAAAAATAACAACAACAAAAAAAGGAATCCGTACAGCTTCTTTACATGAAACGATTAATTTATTTAAAAAATTGACAATCGCTCGACCTTCTTGTTTCGCCCCTAAGTTTACGTCACACAAGTATTGTTACGTCATGTCATTCATTCATGATCGCTGTCATTGTCAGGGTAAACAATCATTGCCCTGCGTTTCTTTGGTGGCGATTGACAGTTGGTTTGCCGAATAATTGTTTCTGTATTGAACGGTGCAGTTCCCAGCAATGTGAAAAGAATGTTTTGAAGTCGTGACAGGATTATTCACTTGTTTTCAGGCAAAGAGACGATGTGTTGATATCCGTAAATATGGATATATTTTTAAAATTGTAACTGAAATTGTTTTTTTTATTCATTTTGATTTTTTACAAGTGGGTATTTTAAATAAAATTTAAAATTGGTAAGATAAATCTCGAGTACGTTGAGATTTTCCTGACGGAGATTCCGCAATATGTACAAAGACGTCACTGGGGTTTCCCCACATTCCTAACCTATGACGTCACAAAAGCTAGTTCCGACTAAAGTACATCTTGTATCACATGTAGGCTAGATACATTTTCTATCACATAGGTTGTATCTATTAGCAAAATATATGTATTTCTATAGAATACATACTTAATGTTTGATAAATGAGCATTACAGAGTGAAGTACAGGAAACACCCTTTTAATTTGAACAAAAAATATCTCCGGTGTAAAAAAAAATACCCCCCCCCAAAGTAGAAAGGAAACCGTACAGCTTCTTTAGGCCTACATGAAACGATTAATTTATTCAAAAAATGGACAATCGTTAGACCTTCTTGTTTCGTCCCTAAATCTGTCGTCACACGATTTCGTTGATCATGTCGCTCATGGTTTCAAACAAAGAAAAACAATGTCAAGCAATTGTAGGAGTATAAAGATGATTTTTTTTTAAACAATATTGATTCAGTTGCCAACCCCTTTAAACACATTTTTGTACACATGAGACGGAAGAAAAAAACATTCAAAGTCTTGTCGTTTGTCGGTGATGCAAAAATATCGTCTGCTATGATCTAGCTTTGCAAGACACAATGACAAAAAGAGCGAAAAACAATATAACAGAAAACTGCTTTAAATCTGTGAAAGTGTTTAAGGGTAATTGCTATCTTAACAGCATATCTATGGTTTTCTCTTTAATTCTAAATCAACCTATCAATGCATTTTTCTGCGATACGGTAGTTTGCAACTATAGGCCTACAAATCGACCATATATGGCCATTTATGGAGTACTACAAACGGTTTAAGTTAACTTATATTTTATAGGCAGTAAAAGAGTAGAACATGGTCAAAAATTATAAGAGCGATTACCAGCCTTTTCATTTTTTTTCCAAAAAAGAACATATTTCGGACAAAACATGACTCTTCAAAGTTTTAAATATATTAGCAGGGGCTCCCAAATGCCCCTAAAATCTAGTATGTGCCACCATAATTACTGATATTCCTAATATAAATACTGAAGTTAATAACATTTTTAATGTGGACTGCCAAACCTAACGTTAAATCTAGCTGCAGAACCGTAGCTCTTTATCATGGTCCTTTGTTTTGTCCACAAAAATAAAAAAAATATCAAAAGGACTTATAGGAGCTATGGACCCTCAGCTACGTTAAATCTAGCTGCCGAACGGTAGCTCTTTAGGCCCTTTTTCTTTTTTTCGGTGTCCGCCCTATCAGAAAATTTCACAAGGACCTACAGAGCTGTGGTTCCGCAGCTACATTAAATGCAGCTCTTAAATATATGTAGGATGGACAGGTTGAGGTTCGGACATGAAAGACCCACTGACTCAGACTGTTGTCTAATATGTATATGTCTTTCTGTAAGAAATTTTGAAAACGCAATCAATAAATCATATACACACCGTACAACCGCATTGTATCTTCTTCTTCTTCTTCTTCTTCCAGTATAGAACAGGAGTCGTCGCCGATTGTTTTAAGTTCTGCGGGACTAGGCATGCCAGGGACACACCCCTGATGTCCCCCAAGACTATGTACAACTACTGTACTATGACACAGTTTAACTATTTGCATGGGTACATGGGCCTACTGGTTGGCGTGGCTAACATGTTCTTGGAGGTTAGCCCTGAACTCCTCTATAGAGCTGGCACCAACTGTGGTGTCTGGTAGGTGGTTTCATTCTCGTGCTGTTCTTTGGAAGGAGTTTCTGAGAGTGTCATAATTGGACCTCTCCTGGAGGAACCTATGTTGACCTCTGGTTCTGCTGTCACCAGGTCTGAGGTATAAGTCTAGGTCGATGTCCACGAGTTGATGCTGGATCTCATACACATGTACATCATAACGAGTCTGCTTATCCTCCTCTGTTGTTCTAAAGTCTGCCGCCCAAGTGATGTTAACATGATTGTCACGCATCCTTGTGTTCTGCTGGTGTAATCATTTATGACGAAGGGGGCATTTTCTAATGTCTGTATCAGGGTTTGGGTGGTGGGATCACAAACCATTGCTGCGTATTCCAGGGTTGTTCGTAGGATTGTGAGGTAGCTGGTTTCTCTTACTTGTTCATTTTGATCAACTGCCGATTCGCGATTGGTCCGATAAAAATTGTTTGTTTACAACAAGAGAAGTGGATCAGCGGGGGTAAGACATTCGATATTTTATGCCTTTTCTGTCGGAGTTATGAATATGATATAAGAAAACAAATAATAGCTTTCATAAAGAAATATATAATCATCCTTTTCACGCACAAATCAATTCATAACTCCAACAGAAAAGGCATAAAATATCGAATGTATTACCCCCGCTGATTCACTTCTCTTGTTTTAAACAAACAATTTTGATCGGACCAATCGGCAGTTGATCAAAATGAAACGAGTAAGAGAAACCAGCTACCTCACGATCCTACGATCAACACTGGAATATGCAGCAATGGTTTGTGATCCCACCACCCAAACCCTGATACAGACATTCGAAAATGTACAAAGAAGAGCTGCCCGCTTCGTCATAAATGATTACACCAGCAGAACACAAGGATGCGTGACAAGCATGTTAACATCACTTGAGAGGCAGACGTTAGAACAACGGGAAGAGGATAAACAGACTGGTTATGATGTATAAGATCCATCATCGACCGAGACTTATAGGTCAACATAGGTTCTCCATGGAGAGGTCCAATTATGGCACTATCGGAAACTCCTTCCAAAGAACAGCCCAAGAATGGAACCACCTACCAGACACTACAGTTGGGGCCAGCTCCATAGAGGAGTTCAGGGCTAACCTCCAACAATAGGTTAGCCACGCCAACCAGTGTAAATAGTTTTAAGGGTTGGCAACTGAATCAATATTGTTTTTAAGAAAAAACATCTTTATACTCCTACAATTGCTTGACATTTTTTTTCTTTGTTTTGAAACTATGAGCGACATGATCAACGAAATCGTGTGACGACAGCTTTAGGGGCGAAACAAGAAGGTCTAACGATTGTCCATTTTGTAAATAAATTAATCGTTTCATGTACGGTTTCTTTCTATTTTTTGGGGGGATTATTTTTAAACTGCATAGTTATTTTTTATTCAAATTAAAAGGCTGTTTCCTGTACTTAACTCTGTAATGTTCATTTATCAAACATTAAGTATGCATTCTATAGAAATACATCTATTTTGCTAATGGCCTATATATATACAAGATGTACTTTAGTCGGAACTAACTTTCGTGACGTCATAGGTTAGTAGGAATCTGTGGAAACTCCAGTGATGTCTTTGTAGACATTGCATAATCTCCGTTAGGAAAATCTCAACGTACTCGAGATGTATCTTACTATACATTCTTTTCACATTGCTGGTGCACCGTTCATTACATAAACAATTATTCGGCAACCAACTGTAAATCGCCACCAACTTTTGAAACGCAGGGCAATGATTGCTTACTCTAAACAGTGTCAGTGACAGCGATCATGAAATGAATGACGTGACGTAACAATACTTTTGTGACGTAAACTATAGCGATTGTCATTTTTTTAAATGAATTAATCGTTTCATGTAAAGAAGCTGTACGGATTCCTATTTTTTGTTTGTTATTTTTAAACTGGATACTTATTTTTTTATTCTAATTAATAGGCTATTTCCGGTCATTCTCTCCGATTGTCCATTCTATGCTGAAACGTAAAAACCACTTCCGGTTGGTATTGTTAGTATATTGATTCATCTCCTTACACGCATGTTGCTGTTTAGCTCGCATCTTGTGATGCTCGCTATTAAAACTGTAGGCGGTACATAAAAACGACGTATATATTTTCAAATGAATCTGTTTTGAATTTATAAACATTTTGTTGAACTCCATTTCAGAGAAATGAAGGTTTTCATATTCATATTATGTGGATGAATGCATAATAACTAAGATGGGGTTCGTGTTGTTATATTGCCAAATACATTTCTTCACGTGTATTGTTCAGTGCTATGATGTCTGCTACGATTTCTGCCAAAACAAAAAACAGACAAAAAACGATGTTCGATTCGTCTAACTCCCATTTGGTTTGTAAGGGATCCATGCTTTATTTATGCTATTTGTATTTATTTGCCTATATTGGTGTCCAGCACGGTTTCCATATCAGATGATGTTCGTGTCGTATAACAGTTACACGACGGGTGTCACATGTAGAGCAGTAACTGCTAACCCTTCCGGAGCACTCAGTTCATTCCCGAGTTTTAGTGGGGTTCGTGTTGCTAGATCTTTAGTTTTCTGTGTAATGTTTTGTAGATCATTGTTTGTTCTTTTGTGCTTTTTCTTTATTCCATTATATGATCTATCCTTCTTCGATTTATGACTTCTGGTTACCTTATTTGCATCTTCAAGCTTTTGTTATGATTTAGATACTGTAACCAGTCAGCCATGTCCCTTAAATGTTGCTGAATATGAAGCAAAGCAATTATTGTACATTGTATGAACATGTCTGCATGTATGTTTTGCTTAGCATTAACTATTAAATTGTATTCATTGCAATTGTAAAAAAACAATATTTCCCTTTATTTAGATGCTAAAAATGCGTAATCCCCTTATTAGGTTGTAATGAATTTCCATTTCCTCGTATTTCTGTCCTGTGTCATTTCACGATATGCAAATTGTATTTATCCTTTTGTGTATTTCAATCATTAACAGCCATATATATAATTATATATAAGATATTTTTCATTGAAATATATCCAAGTATGTGAAAACAATAACTCCAAAAAAGATTTTGAGGTCAATAAATTGTCCCCTGCAATAAGCTCCTTACGTGGTAAATAAGGGGGAAATTATGACACATTGTCTCATATGTCATACTTGGATGACGCATCACATTATTGTAAGTCATGAACAAAGACCAGGGTAGATTCAATATGATTCCTTTTACACAATAGAACATTTTTAGTCGTGATAGTTTTATATAATCAACTTTAAAAGACCTGCGACAGGGTGTTACGAGATTTTAAAGATATACTTTTATAATACAATAAAGCACTGTTGTTACATGTAAACAGATGAACGTATAACAAGTTACAATCATCCTAAGATGGCGGAAACCAAATAGGATGAACCCCAACCGTTTTTTCTTCTTCATTTTACTCGGTTTGCAGAACATTTTGTTAAAAAAAAATACATATTTTCCGGGTTTTAAAGTTCCTTTCATTGTTATTTTAGTGACTCAACATCAGAAAAGTGAATTAATTACAATAATTCCCTCAGATTTCTATTTTTGTGTACTTACAATATGAATTAATTTGTCTAGTGTATTCATATAATAATTTGTTGGCTTCATTATCAGCAACATTTAAGCTACATGGTTGACTTTTCACAATGTCTTAATCATACCAAAAGTTAGAAGATGCCAATAGGGTAAACATCAATCATAACTTGAAGAAGGACAGATAACATGATGGACAAAAGGACAAACAACGGTCTACAAAACATTACACAAAAAACTAAAGATCGAGCAACACGAAATATCACAAAAACCCGGGAATGAACTGAGTGCCCCGGAAGGGTTAACAGTTACTGCTCTACATGTGACACCCGTCGGATAACTTATAAGACACGAACATCATCGGGAAATCATGTTGGACACGAATATAGGCAAATAAATACAAATCACCTAAGCAAAATAATAACCCTCTACAAAACAAACGGCAGTAAATACGAATCTAACATCGTTGTTTTGCCGAAATCGTATTGGACATTACAACATAGAACCAAAAGCGTGAAGAAATGTAATTTGACAACTTGCTACAAATACGGTGATACGTCATGAATTAGGGCAGAACCGGGTTGTGATTTCGACAAAAGGATAATATCCATGGACGTTTGTGGCACAGAATCTCCGTAACGGTTAACCAAGTCATGATATTAATTAATTTTACAGGATATCATCCACTTAAGGTAACGCTTTTAGACGTTTTCATGACTTAGTTAAATATGATCTTCTTAGTTTTTGTTGCATAAATTTGGGACCTCAAGAGTGACCAGATGGAAAAAGTTCTTCATCTCACAATTGCAATTATATTTTTAATGGGGAGTACAACCAATGCCACAAAATAATACAAAAAGATTATCAAATGTACGATTCCATGTATGTAATACGATTTTTTTATGCTTTAACAACATATTTAGTATGGAGTCTATGTAGTACTGAAATGCAGTCAGAATGGATTTCGGTTGTTCCCATAGTATTGTATATAGTTTTCTCCTATGAAACATTAAATGGGTTTCGGTTGTTCCCATAGTATTGTATATAGTTTCCTCCTATGAAACATTAAATGGGTTTCGGTTGTTCCCATAGTATTGTATATAGTTTCCTCCTATGAAACATTAAATGCGTTTCGGTTGTTCCCATAGTATTGTATATAATTTTCTCCTATGAAACATTAAATGCGTTTCGGTTGTTCCCATAGTATTGTATATAGTTTTCTCCTATGAAACATTAAATGGGTTTCTGTTGTTCCCATAGTATTGTATATAGTTTCCTCCTATGAAACATTAAATGCGTTTCGGTTGTTCCCATAGTATTGTATATAGTTTCCTCCTATGAAACATTAAATGTGTTTCGGTTGTTCCCATAGTATTGTATATAGTTTCCTCCTATGAAACATTAAATGTGTTTCGGTT